>JARWLC010000016.1:41236118-41396118 GCA_033318265.1 Phyllotis vaccarum
ACTTAAGGCCCATTTGAACTCAAACCCAACACTGCTTGAGTGACAAAGAACTAAGAACTGAAAGCCCAAATATATTCTAGGGTAAAACCAAATGCTACTCGTAAAAATAAAAAGCAGTAATACTCCTAATGACATTCTGCTACACTCAGAGATCGGTGCCTTGATTGGCCATCGTCAGAAATGCTTCCTTCTGTAGCAGATAAGACAAGTACAGAGATCTACAACCAGACATGCAGAGTAAAACACCTTGGAAAACCCAGCCCTAAATGGTTCATCTCCACCCAGTCCCTCCCCTCAGGTACTCAGGGGACCCCACAGTCTAGGCAAAATGAGTGTAAGAATAAGAGGGGATATACAGCACCAAGAAATAAAGGCCTATTGTAGAATATTATTTTAATATTCAAGATGTTCAATGATGCAAAATTGTATTGCACTCTTTTATGTTATATTCATCTAACTTTGTGAAGGTCTGTTGCTTTGCCAGTCTGAAACACCTGATGGCCTAATAAAGAGCTGAATAACCAGTAGAAGGGCAGGAGAAAGAATAGATGGGGCAGGCAGACAGAGAGAATAAGTAGGAGGAGAAATCTGGGTGAAGGGAGAAGATACAGAGGAGTGAGAGATTGAGGAGGACTCCAGGGGCCAGCCACACAGCCACACAGCCACCCAGAGACACAGCCACCCAGCCACACAGCCACACAGCCACCCAGAGACACAGCCACCCAGCTACACAGCCACACAGCTACACAGCCACACAGCTACAAAGACACACAGCCGCTCAGCTACACAGCCACCCAGCTACACAGCCAGCCATGGAGTAAGAGTGAAAGCAAAATTACAGAAGAAAAAAATTAAATCTATAGTTAATAGATATGGAATAATTTAAAGGAAGAAAAGCTGGCGAGATACATGCCAAGCTAAGACTGGACATTTATAAATAAGAATAAGTCTCCCTGTGTGATTTATTTAGGAAATAAGTAATAGGTCCCCAAAAGAGAAATAAACAACAATGAAGGCCCTTTAAGTCAATATGATGAACACATATATTAAGTCACAGAGATTGAGGCAAGAGCACAGGGCCTATATGAGTCTGGACGAGGTCCTGTGCATATGTATTCAATTTAGAGCTTTTATGGGATCCTGAGTGTGTAAATAAGTGTGCCTCTGATTCTGATTCTTGTGCCTTCTCTTGCTTTTTTTCCTCCTGTTTGTCTTGTCCAAATTTAATGTGTTTTTATTTTATTGTTTTACTTTATTGCTATTCCATGCAAACCTACTTTATTCTTAAGGAGAGACAAAAAGGCAATGGATCTGAATAGCATGGAAGATAGGAAGGATCCAGGAAGATACAGGAAAGCAAACTGTATTATATGAGAGAAAATGTTTCTTTAACAAAAAGAAATATAGAGATCAACATTTTAATCTTTAACAACTTCACCAAACCAGGATACAGAATCTAGTTTGGGCATATTTACAGAATAGAAAATGAACCAAAGGTTTTTACAGCAAAAGAATATTTCCTTTGACAGTAAAGCCTGCAGTACTTCATTCTGAATGTTAACAGTCTGGGGAATATTTTCATAAAAAGCTTTGTTCTTTAAAGAACTGCTAAAGAATTAGTTTCACTTCACACATGGGTAATTGAAGGCACTGTGGCAAAATTCGAGCACTGAGCATGGAATATGTTTACTTGTGCAGCTGAAATATAAGACAAATATAAATGTGAATATGAGGAAGACAGAACAGCATATGAATACTACGTGATCTGATAACAAAACTTGAGACTTTTTAGTTTGAAGAAATCAAAGAAATAATGTAGACATTAAAGCTTAAGTTAAATAAATGTTTGCCTCTCAAAATTACCTGCATAAAAAGAAATAATTAAAAACTAAGAAGTGTGAGAATATACTTGAAAAATGGAAGGGAAAGGGTGCAGGTTGAGTCTGTTATTTCTAATAAAAGCAAAGGAAAGAGTGTTAATAGGATATATTGACAGTCAACGATTTAAGGGGTTTAGATATAAAGAGTCCTAAGGGAGCAGTGAGGTAGCTCAGATGGTAAAAGTTGGTACCACTCAAGTCTGACAGCCAGAGTTGAAACTCAGGAATCCATATAAAATGGTGGAAATAGTAACACACACAGCTGTAATACCAGTGCTCTTCCAGCAAAATGGGAGACTAGATTCAAGATAATTAAATAGAAGCTTATTGGCCGGCTAGGCAGGAGTCTACATGGTATAAACAGGAGAGAATCTGCCTCAAAGTAGCTTGAAGGCAAGAACTGGCTCCTAAGGCATCACTATGAGTGCTATGGTACATTCACTCACACAACATGCACACACATTTACGACACATATAAAATATATATTCACATTTAAAATAATTGTATTATTTAGATAACTTTAAGAACAAAATATAGTTTTATATCACAGATATTATTTTTAAGATAAAGAATAAAATAGAAGTGTTTAACTACATCCAGAAATGCTCATGTATAGAGATATTTACAATAGCAAACAATACATGAAGATGGAAATAATTTTTGACAAATAAAAATGAGCTTATATTATAGATTAACATGTAATATATTCTCTCATTGATTACAATGAAATTCAAACTTAAATTTTTCAAAGATACAAAAGTGAGCACAATTATACCAGACTACCAGACAGACATGAATACACACACACACACACACACACACACACACACACACACACACCACATACAAAATTAAACAAAAAAATCAAGTAACCTAAAACATGCAGCAGTGATAATGCTGAGTTTGAGCTCATGTGCATAGTACAGAGAACACTTTAGAAAGCTTAAGGTTGTTAATAGTTACCAAATAAAAAACATTTTCAGTATCTGAGCAGCAGAAAGTATATAGAAAATTTCATAGAAATTTTTGAAATAATTACAATTGGCCAGCATTAAAAATATTTTTAAATAACTTTTTTTCTCTTAAAAACACAAGTAAACCAGAAAAAAACATAAAAATATTATAGTTCTGAGCAACAAAAGTGATTGTCCACCATGATGGCCATTCATAGAGCAGACTGTGTACGTTTAAGTGTAGAAAGCCCACAGAAATATAGAGAATTGACAATGTGTTTATCCAGGAAAAAAAACCCCACAAACAAAAAGCAGCTAGTGAAGCTTTTAAAACAGGCATCATTATAAGCAAGTCTCAAGAAAGAAATCAAAACTAAAATGGTCTGGCCTATAGTCAACACAGAATCCACAGATGAGGTTCAGCAGGCCTGTCAGGAAACTGAAGGCAATGGATGAAGATATGGACACTAACATATGGACCACAAACTTCGCAGAGAATTAAGAAATAAGTCAGCATGGTTAACATCTAAACAGACTGTCAGCCTAAACCCCTGATGAGAAGGAGGGGTGGGATAACATCTGTATTGGGGCCAATTGTTTCATGGTTCATGCCTAGTATTTCTAAATAAAAGAAGGGAAGAAGCAGTGTGTTCCTTTAACCATAGTCATAAGCACTAGAGGACTTTATCCTTAGACAGGGCACCGAGGAGTAGGACTTGGGTTTCTGTGTTACCTGACTTACCACCCAATTCATGGAATCGTCTAATAAAAATCTATTTTTTTTTCTTAGTGTTAGTGATTAATGGCAAGAATTCACTTGACTCCCACTGTGTAAGACTGGTGATGCAGGAGCTACTTATAATGCTCTTAGGTTTATGTAAGTATATCTAAAGTCTGGACAAACCAGAATAAAACTCAGCTATGAAATATTTTAAAATGATATAAGCAATAAGAAAGTATTTACAGTTGGCCAAAACATTATTGGTGTTTAATTTCACAATGTTATTTAAATCTACACTATGCTATCACTTTTTCCATATCAAACTGAATATATTTTACAATAATAAATGCATTTGCAGAAGTGAAATATCTTTTGGAACATAAATATTTTAAATTTATGAAACAAATAAATTCTCTTTAAGATGGTCAAGGATTAGCTAAAATGTTCAATATTAGCTGCTTATCAACAACAAAAAAGGGACCTTGGTGGGAATAGGGGAGGCTGGGCTCTAGAGGGAGAAAGGAGGACATGTGTGCTAAAGAGTAAACTAGCAAAAATAGGGTGGAAGGAACTTTTCAGAGAAGCAAAAAGATGGAGTAATACAGAGGAATATAAGAGAACTTTGTTACAACTTTTTACTATTTCATACAGAAGAAATATTTTAAAAGTTTAAAATATATTTTACATATATAATTCAAATAAAGTTCTGTTAATTCTGATAAAGCAACCCCCCCCCCAAAGTTATAGGCAATCTAAAACAAACTCTCAGTGCTCGACACTATTCAAGTCATTGTCTAGGCAAATCCAAGAGACTTCCTAAATAATATAGAGCACTGGCATTGCCTTTGATTTCCTCCCAGAATTTGAAAGAAAGGCCCTATTGCTGAAGACACCAACATTTCAGAGAGACTGGGAGAACTCAATCTTGAACTGACCTTGAGGTCTCCTCCTGACAGACTTGTTCTCATCGTGTGTAAAGGTGCAATTCAAGCTTCCAGGGAGAAAATCATTCAACAGTGCTATATAGCTGTGAAGCCTGTGACCCACAGCAGTGACCTACGCAACTAGGCATCCACAATGGTGCAATATTGACACTTTTATCTTTGGGCTAACCAACAGCTATCTAATTGGATTAAAAGCCTAAGCAATAGAAGGAAAAATAATGCCTTCTATTGCAAGCCTAGCCAATTACTAGTAGCTAGAAAAGTCATAGCCCTAACAAAGAACTCCACTGCTATTGGCATTTTTCAAACTTCATATATTTATTACTACATTCTAATATACTCTCATAATACCCACAGATAAGTTGTTTTCCCCTTTCATACAAAAAAACAAAAACAAAAACAAAAACTTTTTGCATCAAGTAGAGATCCACAACTGATATAAAGTTAGAGAATAGGTAACTTTGGGGTTTTCAGTCACAGTTGTTATATCTTCAACATAACTCTTATAATAAACAACACTGTATATAAACACAAACACTCATAATACATGTTTTGGGAATGTGGGCGTCATTCTCTAGACTACTTTCTGCTGCATGGGGTCATTGGCAATCTCATGGAAATCCAAAGAAAAATGTAGGATTATGCACAAGTCTTTAGTGGAGTACTCTGTAAGGCTGGGTCATCACAGCCAGTCTCCTTGAAATCGTTCTGGATACAGAGCTCGGGAAACTTCAACACAGGTGCTCTGAAATGCTGAATCATCTGGGCCATCCATTTCCATTGGAGAATTTGGGGGGGGGGGTCTTCCTCTATCAAACTTTATGTTCTTTATCAGGAATAAATCCACAGCCTCTCATTTTCTGTGGAAATAAAAAGAAAACCTCTTCTCCAAAGTAGCATATCTTTGCATTTCAATTTTAAAGTAAACTCATTTACAAAATATATACCAGCTTTTACTATTTCATTTTCAGTCAAGAAGCTTAAAGATAAGACAATAATATATAGTATCCAGACACTCTTTTTATTTTCCATTTTTACCTGGCTTATTTTTTATGTATGTATGTATGTATGTATATATGTATGTATGTATGTATGTATGTATGTATTTATTTATTTATTTATTTATTTATTTATTTTACTCTATTTATTTTTTAAGGGCTTCCTCTACCTTTTCTTTTCTTTCTCTAAGACTATGAATATATGTTTTCATCACACTCTAAACCACTTAGACTTTTTAAAAAAACTGTCTTTACTGTATATTTATTTCTTAAAATTTTCTGTCTCTGACACACCTTTGCTTGGCTAGGGTGATTGACTCCACCCAGATTCTTCAATTTCTTTCTGTTTCTGACCACACCTTTAATCTTCCAAGGTCCTTGGCTAAAAATTAAAGGTTGGTAGGATGGATGGATGGCTCCACCCAGCTCCTAGTCTAATTTCAGAGAATTTAGATTTTTAGCCCAGGTACTCTGGGAAATTTTAGGGTCCATATAATTACCAAGTAAAGCTTTGCCATCTGCTGCTCATTAACTCCATTTCAAGTATTTGGCAGTAGGGCCTCTGAAAAGACTCACAAGTGTTTTGCCTCTAAGGCTGAATCAGAAAGCTTCTCTTTAAAAAAGCCAAGCCTCAGTTTACCTCCAGCAAACAGAGCTGATCCAAGAAAACACCTCCACTAGAAAGCCATCTTTGATTCTGTTTCCTTTTTGTCCTTATGAACAGAAACCTTAAATAAATCATTTACAACTTTTTGCTTATATTGAGAGTCCTGTGAGACTTCAGGAACAAGCCATTTTACACCTTAAGCTGCACTCCAAAAGCCTGCCATTGTAGCCCAAGCCCACATGCCTCACCAGGGTGTCTCTGTACCATGACTCACATGAGAGACACAACTCAGGAGCTGCTTTGGGCTCTAGAGCATTTTTAAAGCTTTCTATGGCTTTGTGTGGGTATATTTCACCCATGTTGGACTGCCATTTGTAATAGGAGGTTTCTGGCCTGGACCTTCGGGCCTATCTTCAAGGTTTAGGCCCACAGACCTTCAGAGAAACACTGATGCTTATAATAGTTTTAGGCTGATGGCCTAAGGCCCAGGCATATAACTTGCTAACTCTTTACCCGTAATCTAATCTTTGACTCTTATCACGTTCAGCCATGCAGCTCGGTACCTTTTCTCAGAGCAGCATAGTTGTCCTCTGTTTCTTCTGGCTTCTCTCTGGCATTCTGCTCTGTTCTGCCTGTTCCTAGAGTCTTCTTAGTCTGGTAGCCCCGCCCACACTTCCTGTCTGCTTTTGGCCAGTCAGAGCTTTTTATTAAACTCATAGGCAGAAACAATTATTTACAATTGGAAAAATATAATCCCACCTACACATGAAGTCAGAATTGTATAAATCAATTATCTTATTAAACATGAGGTTTCACAAAAATATCAAAGATACAATTTTGAGGTATTAGGTAAGGTTCCAGGTCTGTACCTTCAAAGACATATTCTAAAGGCCTTCCCTTCTCATCCATCAGATATACCTTCACAGAAATGAGAATTAAGCAATTCTATCTAACCTTCTTAGCCTCATTACTTATACAGAAATGATCAGTCTCAGTCTTAAAATGTGTGTAGTTTGTTTGGCATGACCACACTGATTATACAATATTTTTAAGCCTTTGGTTGTATGTTTCTTTATCATAGGAAAGTATAAGATTATAGATATCCTACGAAAAGCTTTCTACCAATAAATAATTTTATATTTTCATGTTTTAATACCACTGAGGTTCTAGATATAAGGTCTACCTCTTGCCAACATACATTGCTGCAAAAAAGCACAAGTCATTTGTTTCTTAAGGAGCAAGCCCCAAAGTAAAAAAGAATGGATTACTTACACATTTTCTAAAGCAGCACAAAGACTCCAATTGAATATACTTAATTTCTAGTAAATTACAGAAGACTGAACTGTTACAAAACATGATTTTTAACATTATTTGAGTCTAGAAAGAAGTTCCAGGAATGTATCTATACAATTAAACAAATGTTAAGAAATAAAAAACATATGTGTAAACAACCTATACACCAAAAGAACATACCACTGAGGAATGTTTAAGATATTGGAAACTGAATAAAATGTCTAAAAACATGTCAACTCTCATGCATGACTCTGGATAGGTAAAAATGTAGATCACATATTTAAATGTAATATTTTGTGAAAAAAGAAGCCAAAAATAAAACATTACATGAAAAAAATAGACTTTGATCTATGAGCACAGCAGAATATCATTCATGGTTATTTTATTGTTCCTTTTTCCTTTTTTTGATTCTTAGGTGAGTAGTGTTTGGTTTTATCTTAGGTCTCTGGGATATCTGGTCTCTGATTCTTGTTCACCCAAGCAGTATTGGGCCTTGGCTCCATTATATGGAATGGACCTTAACTTAAATCAGATATTGACTAGTGTCTTAGTTAGGTTTTTATTGCTGTGAAGAGAATACCATGACCACAGAAACTCATAAATAAAAATGTTTAATTGAAGGTGCTCACTTACAGTTTCAGAAATTCTGCCCATTATCATCATAATGGGAAGCATGGTGACATTCAGGAGCTGAAAGTTGTATATCTTGATTCAATATAAACAGGAAGTTAACTATTACATTGAGGCATGCTTGAGCAAAAGAGACCTCGAGGCCCACCCTCATAGTTACACATGTTCTTCAACTAGGCCACACCCATTCCAACAAAGCCACACCTCCTATTAGTGTCACTCCCTATGAGATTATAAGAGCTAATTACCTTCACACTACCACAGGTGGCTATTGTATGTTCTGTGCTCCCATTGTCCCAGCATATACATGAGTGTATTATTCATCATCATCAGAGAAGTTTCTTCTGTAGTAAATGGGAACAGATGCAGAGGCCCACAGTCAGACATCACATACAAGGAGAAAGTCTGAGGAGGATCTAGGAGAAGTAGAGGGAGAGAAAAGTTGTAATTACAAGATAATGTAGGAACAATAATATATTTTTAATAAAAGGGAAAAACTAAATAGAAATTAAATCCTAATTAAATACAAATAGTTGAACTCAGTATTAAGTAAAAAAACAAATGGGTGCTGTATCTAAGAGTGGATGATTTCAGAAATTCAAGGTTAGTTTATCAATTCAGTCATTGATCAGTGAAATTTTAAAATTGAAAGTAATAATCCATAATCTCATATCTCTAGATATAGAAAAGGCATTTAACAAAATATCAACTCATATATTACATAATGTACTTTAATCAAAATTTTTAAAAAATCTTCAATTTGATAAAAACAGCTAATATCTTACTTGTAAACCATGGAGTGTGTCATATAATATGGAGAGGCAGGGATGAAAGCTTTGACCATTATGTAATAACCTGAATATCCCAGTGTAATAAGACCAAAAGTAATTGCACACATATAAAGAGTAGAGCATCAGATGGACAGTGGTGGCACAGGGCTTTAATCCCAGTACTTGGAGGCAGAGGCAGAAGGATCTCTGTGAGTTTGAGGCCAGCCTGATCTACAGAGTGATTACACAGAGCAACCTGTCTTGAAAAACAAACAAAGGATCAGAACATCTTTATTGTAATATATTCTTCTATATAAGATATCCCAGTATATTCACACACACCCATAGTCATAGCTACTTAGGAGGATGAAGGGAAAGAACCACATGTATATCAGGTTCAAAGTCAACCTGTGAAACATAGCAAGATTATGTCTCTAAAGTATAACTTAAAACAAAACAAAGTTTACTATAATTGAAAAATATTTGTCCTTTAGATTACAGTTACATTGTTTCTCCCTTCCTTTTTCTCTCTCCAAACACTCTTGTATACCCGTCTTTACTCTCTTTAAATTTATTTGCTCTTCTTCCACTATTATATGTGGTGGAATCAGGCACTATTGAGCAAGACCTAGAAGTATGACTCTGAGGCCTTGAAGACCCTTGTGCAGGTGTAGTCAGTCCCTTCAAGGAACAGTTGTGCTCTGCCTCCCCTTCCTGTTTGTTCCCTGCAATCTTGGAAGGAAGATTGCTGATGATAATAAGTTGAACATTTCAACCCTCCAGGAACTGTCCTAAGTATAAGTCAATGTTTCATATAAACTCTTTAATAAATATTAGTTTTTTATTTAATAAATTGCCAGTGAATGATTTTAGTATAATTATACACATATATATGTGTTGTAGTGGGTTCTCGGGTCCCGGCAGCCAGAGGTCCGGAGACCCACAGATCTGTCGCCCGGCTTAGCCGCCCAGCCGCCCGGGTCCCCAGGAATGACTCAGACGCTTATATTAACTTCATGCTGTTTGGCCTATGGCTCAGGCACATTGCTAGCTAGCTCTTACATCTTAAATCAACCCATTTCTATTAATCTGTGGCCACGTGGCCGTGTGGCTCACCCGTGCCTCCTTACATGTTGCTCCTTGGGCGGCTGGCTCGATCTGCCCCGACTCCGCCCTGCTTCTCCTACCTAAACTCTGACTCTCCTCCCACTTCCTCTATGGTGCCCGCCATGACCCATAACAGCTCCTTTATTTAAAGATACAGCACACACAAATGCATTCCCACATCACTTCCCCCTTTCTCTCTAATCAAAAAGGAAGGTTTCAATTTTAACATAGCAAAATTATATATAACAAAATAGCTATCAAGCAAGAATTACAGTTACAATATCTAGTCTATTTGTATTTAGCAAAATTAAAGAAAATATTCTATCATCTACCTTATCTTTATGAATCTAAAGTTTCATATCTAATATATCTTTCAAATGACTAAGAAAAACTGTACATATAACTATCTAATCTTCAACTACATCAAAGACCACAGAAGGATATATTTATCCAAGTAAGCCAGAAGTGCAAGCGACTTCTAAAATCTAGAAAGGACAGAGATGACACCTATCTGCCTGGACAGTCACCCAAAGTTCCTTTATAAAGTTGGGGCATCCATCTTCAGCCTATAGGCCTGGAGTCTCTTTTCATTTCAGTGAAGCAGGAAATCTGCTCTGCCCATTCTGACACAGTTCATCCGTTGCTTCTCCTTGAGTCCTGAAGAATGTCTGACAGTTTTCTCTGTAAAGCAGGAACCTGAATGATGATCTTGGCTTGTTCTGCCAAAGTTCAGAGGTCATCTTCTTATGGAACCTGCATGTCCAGTTTAAACAGCATACTGTCAAGCAGTCAATATAAAAACAGGTTCTTCTCTAGTGGCTTACCATTACCACAAATAGAGTAGACTCCATATGGAGTTTCTTCGATGCCCATTTTCCTGTTGAAGTAAATTAGTGCTGCCAGGAGCAGACCTGTCTCACTGTCCAGAAAAGTCTAAGCTCTTAAAACATTTTAAATGCCATATTCTGTAGGTCTTAGAAGTATTTGAAGATTATCTATTTAATTGAAATATATCTTTGTATACCTAAAAATCCTAACTAACCTAACTATAAGTTTGATTATCAAAAGTGACTATTAACCTTCATTTCTTAATTATACACTACAATTTTAAAACAGTTACATGAACATCATACCTTAAACAAGAATAGAAAAACACATACAGCATAATAAAATTGACTTTAAATTTGTATCAATAAACCAAAATCTATACCAATGTAAAACATTTTGAGATTAACAGCTGATTTTCTGATCTAAGTAAATTCAATAATCTAATTTTTAAAAAAGCATTCACATACCATATCCCCCGTTTCTTCTTAGAAAGAGATTGACTATGACCATTAACCATTTATAATGAAAATAAACATTTAGAAACAATACCCACTACAACATATATGCATATATATAGTCCTATAAGTAACTATATATATTTCTATTATATACATTGCTTTTATTGACTCTCCAGAATTTGCTTATAAGATACAATTTCTGAATATAAAACATAGGTCATATGATAAAGTGAATAATTCAACTTCATAAGTTTTGGGGATCAAAAGTAAAGGACAGAAATATTACCAGAGGTAGTGGATGAGAAAAATAAAACATGGTCTCCTAGACACTTCAGAGGATTATCACATATGAACTCTGAGTGGCTGCACTAGCATGCATAAAACCTGTTCAAGTCCAAGCCAGACCAAAACATGGAGGGAGGAGTTGGGGCACATAATTCCACCCTCACCCTCAGGCATGGAAATGTTGATATTACATACAAGGAAATGAAGTAACAGTTTTCTCTAAAGGTATACCCCCTGATCAATTGACCCTGGTTTGTTTTCAGTGGAAAACTGTACATCCAAGAATAGTTAGCAGAATAAATTGGTCTCGAAAGATTTTTTTAATAGGACATAAAATTGATATCTTAGGGTTTTTATTGCTGTGAAAAGACACAATGACCATAGCAGCTCTTAGAAGAGAAAACAATTAATTGAGTCAGGCTTACAGCTTAATCCACATTATCTTGGCAGGACGTGGTGGCATGCAGGCAGACATGGTACTAAAGAAGGAGCTTACAGTTCTATGTCTTGGTCTGCAAGCAGCAGGAAGACTGAACTGAAGTTTTGAGTCTTCACAGCCTTTCCCTGTAGTGACATATGTCCTCTAATAAGCCATACCTACTCCCACAGGACCACATCTCCTAGTAGTGTCACTCCCTATGAGATAAGCACTCAAACAGATGAGTTTACAGGGACCATACCTATTGAAATCAGCACATTCCACTCCCTAATCCCCAAATTGTTATACCAATAACATAATGCAAAATGCATTATGTCCAGCTTCAAAAGCCCCCATAGCCTGAAACAATCTTGTTTAAAAGTTCAAAGTCTCTTCTGAGATTCATGTAGTCTCTTAAACACAAAACCTATAAAAACCAAAATCAAATTAAAAAATCACATACTTCCATCATAACCACACAAAATACATTACCATCCAAAACTCATGGAAGGGACAGCAGTGAGGAAATACTGGGCCAATGCAAGACTGAAAAACAGCTGGGCAAACTCTAAACTCTCAATCTCCATATTTGACATCAAATTGCTCATCAGATCTCCAACTCCTTTTAGCTTTGACTAAATATATGTCCTTCTCTTCGGCTTATTTTTCTTCCTATTAGTAGCTTTCTTTGGCAAGTGTCCCATGACTCTGGCATCTTTAACATCTTAGAACCGCCCAAGAAAATCCAGGCCTCACCTTTGCAGCTTCACACAATGGCTTCTCTGAGCATCCATGCAGGGACATCTCTGCCACACACCTGGCTTTATCAGTTTTCCTTAGTCATAAGAGGAAATTCCATAACCCCTTTCTTCTGTCCTTGATTCTAAAGGCAGAACCATGTGGTTGAAGCTGCCAAGTTGTGCTGCTTGCGAGGCTAAAACCTGGCCTTTTCATCTAATTACATCCTCATAAGTTTTCTGTTTTTAAGAATTTCCTTCATAGCCTAAGCTTGGCTGTCCTGAAACTTGATCTGTAGACTAGGCTTGCTTCTGCTTTCTGAGTGCTGGAATTAAAGGTGTGAACCACCAGACAATAGCTATAAATTTGTCTTTAATTCCTTTTCACAAGTTGGATACTTAGCTGGGTAGGATCTTTTTCTAAGTTCTTCACTCCCTTTATTCCATTCAACAACAGGCTTTTCTTTAATCTGCTTACTTCTTTAAGCATAGGATTATCTCCATTCTATTTCCTGGTGCTCCCTTTCTCCTTGAACTGTACACTTTTTTAATTTTCCTTGTTCAGCTTCCTCTTTACTATAACTCACCATAAGGGTGAACATTAATAACTGCATAACAGAGTCAATACTAGGCTGTTTTGAGATTTCCTCTGCAAATACAACTAACCCAAAACTCTTTAATTTATTCATAGGTAGACTTCTCAGATAAAGGCAGAAAGCAGCCACATTTTTTCACAAAAATATCACAAGAATTTTCTTTAGGCCACATACTAACTTTCTTCTCCTCTGAAACTTCTTGAGCTGTGCCCCTCAAAGTTCAAATCACCCTCAGCATCAACTGTCTTTCAAGTTCCCACTAGTATGTCCCATTAAGTTCTGCTTAAAGCATTCATCTGATTTTATAATTCAAAGTTCAAAAGTGTTTCATATTCCTCCAAACAAAAGTACCGCCAGGACAATCACAGTACCCCAGTACCTGGAACCAACCTCTGCATTAGTTAGAATTTTACTGTTGTGAAGAAATACCATGACCATGAAAACAGATAAAATAAAACATTTAATTGGAGCTAGCTTATAGTTTCAGAGTCCATTATCTTCATGGCAGGACAAGGGACATGCAGGCAGACATGGTGCTGAGAAGGAACTGAGAGTTCTATCTACATCTTGATCTGCTGGCACCAGAAGAAGAGCTAAACAGAACTTCTGAGACCTCAATCTCATTCCTGCAGTGACACACTTCCTCCAACAAAACTACATCTCCTAATAGTGTCACTCCCTATGGACCCAGTACTCAAGCACATGAGCCTTTCACACTATACTTATTCAAACCACCATAGTTGGATAGATAGGGAAGGGGTAGTATATTTGTGAGGTGTTAGGATAGGGATTGAATATAATCAGAATATGTGGTAAAAATTCTCAAGGAACTAATTGGGAAGGATAGTCAATAACAGAATAAAAAAGAGAGGTAGGGAATGAAATGAAAAAGTTGAACAATAAAGTGAACACATGTATTTCCCTAAAAGGTTCAGGGAACATTGTAGATGAGGGAACAGTAAGTATACAGGGGGCAGAGGTAATAAATGACTTCAAGGTAACATTGTCTTCTGGACAGCAGTGGAATAGCCGCACACTTGACTTGACAACATGCACCAGTCTGTGAAAAACCAAAGCAGACCAAATCCCACCATGAAAGAGGATCTGGAAAAATGTATCCCCCATCGGCCATCTTTGGTTTCTGAAGGAGGGTCAGCTTTCTCTATGACTCACCATACTGACCATACTCCAACAGAAGAACACACATCTAAGAATGTTTGGGCAGCAGAAGTTGGCCTTGTATGGGGGAATGGTCTGGGAAGAGCTGGTAGAAGGAAGCAATGTGAATATGATTAAAACTTGCTACATATAATTCTCAAAGAACAGATAAAAATACTGTTTAAAAAGAAGATAGCAGCACCAAATGAAAGCAAAGATCTGGCACATTTTGTACTTTAACTGCTATTGATGATGGTGAAAGTGATACAACCAATTTGGGGAAGCACAGCTTTGCTTTTAAAGCGAAACCTATTTTTCTATTCGCCAAGAATTCTAGAGTTAAATATTTATGTGAAAGCAATTTGAATACTCTCCCACCAAACATGTATACAAGGCTATTCAAAGCAACCTCTTTCACCTTCAACTAAACCAGGAAAAGACCTAATATGTGTCACCAAAACACTATATAAACCATGGCAGATTCCAGCAATGTACTATAGAATAATAAACAATTGTAGGTGAATCTCAGAGACGCAATACTTTTAGTCACAGAGGAGAATAAATTTCCATTTATATGAAGTTCTAGGAAAGGCTAAAGTAACCTATGGTTTTAAAAGTCAGAAAGTGATTGCTTATAGAAAAAAAGATTGACTGGGAATGGGATGGCAAAACAGCAGATGCAGTGCATTCTGCTTTTAAATAAGCATGTTGGCACATTCATCAGAATATATTGATTTGTACACTTGGGATGTGTCATTCATATTTTGGACATTTAACCTTGATGCTGTAATAAGAAATTTCATTTTAGATGGTGGGGTTAGCAATTTTGAAAGTGCATTGTTTGTCTACCAGACTGACAAAAATTTAACATCATAGAAGTGACATTTCTATAAAAGTTGGGTTGGAGAAGTGTTTTATGTATATGGAGAGGTTAGAATGTAGCTTTTAGTACTGGATTGAAATTAGAGGTGTATATAAAGATGTTATATACATTGACCTGCAACTATATACTATCCATGTATGTAGTTATATAAATTTGAATGTATGTGCTTTGATGTAACTATGTGATGAAGGTCCTCAGAAGTAGATACCCATTATTCACAATGAACTCACCTGGCATCAGAATCTGCCTCTCTAAAAGCTATTGACAACTGACAGAAAGTTGGGATTATGAAGGAGAAAGCCTAGACCCTCTTTCTGTATTGCAAACTGAGGGAATACTCAAAGCTGATGAGAATTATATAAAAGGGATCCAAGGGCTATATTAAACCAGTCCAACTTGACATTTTGCAGATGTTCAGCACAAAATAATTGCTGATGTTTAAAAAAAAAAAAAAGCCTTATGCCCTTTTAGGTTTACTTAAAGTCCAAAATTAATTTAAATATAAAATTTGAGTTAAAAAAGACAAAAAAAAAAAAAAAAAACAAAAAAACAAACCAAGGAACTCTTCTAACTGAAGGAGATGAGACACTGTGCAGCTGCTAGAAGAGCAGGATCCTATGTTGAATTCTAGTTCAAAGAAAGCAGGAAAGAGCTGCAGAGTATATTGCAATACTGAAATGTAAATATGGACTTGTGACTAGACAACAGAATTACATCAACAATAAGTTTTCTGCTGATAACTGTGCTATGATTGTGTAAAAGAATAAGCTTGCTTTTAAGAAATAAAAAACACAACCTGTTTTTTTTGGGGGGGGGATAGATAGGTGTGATATCATCAATTTATTCTCGAGTGACCATAAAAAAAGGTATAAGTGTATAAATGCATAGGTTGAATGTATAAGTCAATCTTCATTTTTCATGGCTTCCTTCCACATTTGCAAATTTTTCTAATCAGTAAGATTTACTTTAACCCCAAATCAATAAAGTACTTCAGTGGTCATTTGGGAACACACGCCCTACAGACAAATATCTGATTTGCTTGGTCCCACAGCTGAGCTCAAGGATGAGCATATTGCTTCTCTGTTGTAAGCATAGGTGTGGATTGTTTGTTTATATAAGGAGAGTATTTAGTGATACATGTTTTATGGCATTCTGCATTTATTTGGTGACATTATAGTTAAAAGTGATTACAAATTGTGAAATAGACTTTCTGTCTTACGTTTCTGAAAGCAAAAGGCCTGCAATATTTCTGATGGATCTGGCACATAAATTCAACAAACTTTGTTCAGGCAAAATCCTGGTGTTCAGGCACAATCCTTCAGTTTCATCATAAATTTAATACTATTGAAGCAATTATAAGTACTATTAAAGAGTTTGAAAATAGAAACATACATAAAACAAGGTGTTACACTCATCAACTGATTAGAAGACCATATCTGTTGTGGTAACATAGCACTTTATTTTATACAGGAGTCATAGCTATATACCCAGATATTCAATATTCACAGCAGCCATATGGACTTAGAAAAATGAGAACCAACTACACATATATAGGTATACATGTACAATAAACAACAACAATAAACTACTATGAATCTGAGCATGAACATTTGGGAATTTCACTTCCTACCTTGAACTTTTTCTGAAAATTTGAAATGTCATAAATTATGAGCAAAATATCATCTTCAATAAATTATTACTACATGCCTATACCTTTAAAAGGCCCAAAGTGTAAGCTCTTCCTTTATAAGTCTTAAATCCTATGGTACTCCATATATTTGCATGACTCTTCATGAAAAACTAAACCAAGAAAGAAGCAAGTGGCTGAAAGCCAGGTGCCAAGAGTAATAGACTGAATAAAATAATAACCAACCCCGCCCCCAAATAATAGTCTTGATATGTTGGTGGCTGTGAGTCTCAGGAAGCCTGACTTCAGGCAGCAAATGGAGAGAATATGCTTATGCTGAGGTCTTACTAGAGAGAGATAACATAAATTTAGACAAATCTAAAGACACAGTAAGACCCTAGAGCAGTGGTTTTCAATCCTCCTAATGCTGTGGTCCTTCAATACACTTTCTCATTTCCAAACAAAATTATTCTCATTTTTGCTGTTATAGCTACAATTTTGTTACAATTTTGAATTGTAATATTAATATTTGAGATGCAGGATATCTGATATGAGATCCTGGATAATGAGTCATTAACTGCCCAAAGTGGTCACAGTCCAAAGGTTGAGAACCATCACCCTGGAGAGATAGCTCAGTCAGTGAAGGGTTTGTCTGTATACATGAGGACCTGAGTTAAAACCCTAAAATTATACTCTAAAAAGCAATGTACAATGACACAATGTGTAATCCCAGGGCTGGAAAGGTCAAAACAAATGAATCCATAGAATTTGATTACAAGATACTCTAGCCAATTTAGTGAGCTTAGGGTCACTCTGATAAGTTGTCTTTCAAAAGAAAGTTACCAGCATCTGATGTAACATGCATGTACCAGTGTAACCTCACCCACACATGTACAGTTACCCCATTCACACTTGAATATGTAGACATACACCTACACACAGACACACACACACACACACACACACAGAGAGAGAGAGAGAGAGAGAGACACACACACATGCATACGCACATGCACACACAATACAATCTCAGAAAAAGAATCAAGATCCTCAGGAAAGGACACAGCCAGTCTGAAATATTTGTACCATACTCATGAAGTCAGCTGCTCACTGCTGAGGTAAGATCTATCTGACAGCAAATGGCTCTTTCTTCCCTTCTCTTGTCATTCCTGATTGGCAGCCATTAAAGCTGGTTGCAAATGGGCTGTGGGTTTTACCATTAATTAATGTATATTTCTTATGCCATGAACCCATTAGTTGCTGACAGTAGATTCTACCATTCATTTCTTGTACTAATGGATCTGGAAACGTAGATGTTTAGTTACACTTTTAGAATTAAGGCTCATATTTTTTAGTATGAAATTTCTTTTATCAAAAAGATTGATATTGTTACAGAAACAGATAAAAATATGACATAGTTTCAATGATGTTGGGAACCTAACTTTTAGAAAAGAATATAAACCATACTACTCTTTTTGACATTATTCTTTTCACTTCATTTTAGTAAACATAACTCACATAATTTAACACACTGTGATTTTTTCTTTCTATGAAGTGAAAAGTGAAAATGATTCAACATATTTATTCATATAATATATGATAATATTCTTTGAGACCATGGTATAAATACTGTTAAGAAAAAAATGGAAACTTACTCAATAAAAATTGAATGAATGGTTTCATTAACACCAGTAGGTACTGGAAAGTTCCTACCTTCAAAAAGTACTTGTAACTGTAATCAGTGGTATCACAGCTGGTGAAGATAGGAGCGAATTTAGAAGATTAAATCTAGCACAGTATGTATTGATAGCATGTGATATGCTTGCCACTGTGACAGCTCATTTCAACTTTACAAACACCTCATGATAGTGTATTTCATAGGCAGGTCCTGAGGCTCAGAGCACAAGAGAGATCAGCCAATGCTTTAAAAGGCAGCAGCAGAGCTAAGAGTCAAATTGCCCTCTATATGAATCCCCATTTCCATGTTGAATTTTAAAAGGAGATCTAATATAACACAACACTAAAAATAATGTTTTAAATACCACCTAGTTGAATTAAGAAAAAAATTTCAATATTCTAGGCATTGTACTGGGTCTTCTGTTTAGAAACTATGCTTTTGTTAGGATTCTGTTCTAGCCTCTGAAGCCACGCTCTGCTCTGAGTTCTGATGCCAAGCCCCATTTAAGAATTCCAACCCACTATCAACTCTCTCCCTCATTTACTCTCTCTCTCCCTCTCTCTCCTTTCCTCCCCTCCCTCTCCCTCTTCCTGTCCCTTCCTCTCTCCATCCTTCTCTCCCTCTCCCTCTCCCTTCCCCCTCTTTCTGTTATAATAATAATAAAGCCCTTCTATGTAGAAGCAGTCTGTCTCCTGCCATACCTCTGACCACCTCCACCACCCAGTGTCTAGGGGGCATGAGGCCAGATAATGCATTATCATATAAACCAGAACAAACATGATCCCAACACTAACTTGTTCATAAAAGAAGATAGAATTTTAGTTCATAAAATAAGCATACACAGTATGACTTGAAGGGGAAAGGTCCCTGCGGGTGCATTTTAATGTTTCCTCTGCAGTTTGTTAAATATTTTGGTGAGGATTAGAAGGTGTGGAATTGTAGTAGATGTGCCACAGGGTTGGGGGATTAAGGTTTCAAAGGCCCATTGACTACCAACTGGCTTTTACTTTTACTACCTCATGTGTCCCAAGATGTGAGATTTCAGCAAGGGCTCCAGCACTATGCCTGTCTGCTTGATGCCACAGTCTATACCCTCATGGTCATAAAATCTAATCTCTAAAAATGTAAACACAAAATTAAATACTTCCTTTCATAATCTTTTATCATAATGTTTTATCACAACAGAAAAGTAATGTGAAGCTTGGGGCAAATTTAGTAATTTTTACAACAATAGGATAGGTTCTGAGACTAGTGAAATCTGCACTTTGTGGGGCTTAGTGAAAACTGGTTAAGTATTGCTGGATCAGTAGCAGTGAATAATAATAAAAACTACTAACATTAGAGCAGAGATGAATACACTTATAGCTGTGATGTTTTCTACTGGGAATATGACCAGCAACTTCTACCATCATGGTGAAAGTAATACTTTAAAATCTGAGAAGAATGGTTGAAGCATCTATCTAATTCTTTTATATTAATAAAAACTTGGGAGTTAGATGTTGAGGTGAGAACATGATTGATCACAGAAGTGGCAGAGAAGCAACCAGTGACCCCCTCTCTCTCTATTTACTAGACCCCAAAAAAGTCCAAGAATCTTTCTAAGCCTCACCTTACTACCTTCTATGTTTCCTTATATGTCCTCAGTTCTACAGAAACTCTATATTTTGGTCAACTAGTAGCCAGCTCTGTCCTCTGATTCAAAGTAACTTTTATTGGCAGGCTCAGATGTCTCAGAATGCTACCAAAATAACCCACAAGACTTTCTCATGTTTGTCTAAATAAAAAAAAAAAGAAAGGTATAAACTCTAACACAATAAAACTACATACAAAAGAACAATTATCAGATAAGAATTATATTCACAATTTCCAGTCCACTTGCATTTGGCAAATTCAAAGAAAGTACCTTCTTATCTATCCTTCCTTGGTGAGCCCAAATTTTGTAACTATTCATTTTTGATCCTAGCTTGTACTGCCAACCCAGAACTATCTTTTTAGACTTCAAAATATTTTCTTAAATAAACAATTAACTTTTTATGTTTCTCAACATTCCATATTTTACGCCTCTTTTCTGAGTTTTTTTTTCCAAATTTGGTAACAAGGAAAACAGAAATTTTAAAAATATACTCTTCAACTGCAGCAAAGACACAAGAATGAAATATTACCTGAGTAAATAGGAAGTATAGAGCAAACAACTTCTAAAACTATAAAAATTACAGAGATAACTGGTTTCCTGGAAAGTCATCAAGGTTTCTTTGTAATATTGGAGCATCCATCTTTGGCCTATAAGCCTAAAATATCTGACATACTTTTCTATGAAACAGGGTTTTTTTGAAGAGTTTTCCTACCTGGACTTGGCAAAGTTAAGCAGTCACCTTCTTTTGTATTTTGCATACTGACAGCAGCCAAGACAAGGCCAATTTTTTGACCAAATGGCTAGCTTTGCCACATTGAAATAAACTACATATGGAGGTTTTTTGATGCTCACTATTTGTTTAAAGTAAATTGGTGCTCCAGGAATAGAAGTATCTTACTATCATGAAAAGCCATATGTTATTAAAATACCTTAAATGTTATATTCTGTATGTTTCTGAAGTTTTTAAAGGTTGCCTATCTAAAATATATCTTTATTTCACCTTGAAAAATATCGAACATGGCCACAAATTTGTTATAGATGACTAACTACTAACCTACATTTCTCCTAATTCTCTTAAACAACTTTGTAAGAACTTTATATTAAATCTTAAAATGGGCTGCATATTTGCAATAGTTTTAACAGGAGTGGGGACATAAATACAATATGTTAAAACTGGAACAACCTTAAATTTGCATCAAAATATGAAAATTCATAAGAATGTAAAACTAATAATTGCTTTTATAGTTTAAAAGTAGATTCAATATTCTATCTTTTTATTCCATAATTTTTATCCCCCTTGTTTTTTTCAGAATGAGATCTCTGAATCTAATTTCCTTTTTCTAGTTCCTTCCCTATGACTAATAGCATGTAACTAACTGCTCTAAATGATGATAAACATCCATAATCCACTTAACAACCAAAAAACAATGACCTACCTCTTGAGAATGTGGGCATCATGTTCTTAGAATTACTTTCTGCTGTCTGGAGGTGATAACATCTTTAGAAAATCCTGAGAAAAATTAGATAATGGGAAAATCCTGGATGATCTGTTGTCTAGTCTTGATGTGATCAGAATGTGGAGGCCTTATCTGAATTCCTGGCTAGATAAGACTGTGAGAGTGGACAATCTCAGCTAACTGCCTTGAACTTGTCCTGAAAAGTTAGGTGTGGTATTTGTCAGTTTAATGGTGTTACCACATTCCGGGTGGAAGTATCATCGTGGGGCCCTACCATTCTTTTGGAGACTTCAAAGATTTCTCTTAGGAATCATCATAGTTTATTGTAAAAAGCTTAAATATTTTAAATGTCGTATGCAGCAGATTTCAGAGAGGGTAAGGTACCACAACTTGTTAAGTACATCCAAGGTACAAAAACTCAACTATTAGCTACCTATTTTAAACTCAAGCCCAAAATCATATACAGGAATCTATTGAAGCCTATTTTTAAAATTATTTAGTGTTCTGTATGATCATTAACATCAAAGAGAAAGTTTATATATATATATATATATATATGTGTGTGTGTGTGTGTGTGTGTGTGTATGTGTATATACAAATATATTAATTTTATAAATTTTGAGATAATATTTGTAGCTTAAGTAAAGTTATTAAAAGTCAGAATAAAACCAAAGAGTTATAAGATTATGGCAATAATATATCCCCTTAATTTTGCCTTTTCTCATGTCTATACCAGGTGATTCTTCTGATATGAAACAGAGATTTAAAATTTCTTTTAATGGTTAGATTTAGAGAAAAAGAAGGCTAAACTCCAACTCCAAAGCCAATTTTAATTTTTAATTGCTTTGGAGCTACAAAAAAGTCCATTTTTCTTATATATCTGTAGAGAACAGCAGAAATGACCATTTGTGACGATGTATGAAATTTTATCCTACATAGAAATGTTCTATACCATTAACCTAATTGATAATTTTACTTAGGACATTTTCTCAGATGTTCCAGTTTGCCAAGTCTTTAGATTTTTTTTTTTTTAGTTGCATTCTTTTATACTTCTTGAAAGCCAAAACAAAACCCTGCCCCATCATCTAATTTGGTAGTTTCCCTTTTTGAAAGGTAAGGTTTGAACAAATGAAAGACATTTGTTAGTCTTATAAACTAGTTTAGAGTGAATGACCATATTGTCTGAAGAACTATTGCCTGTCTTAATCAAGAGATCTCTTCTGTTTGATCCTAATCTTTATTAATGTTGATAGTATTCAGAGTCTTTCCTGCATAGGGCTTTGGAAGAGGCTGCTCCAAGACCATCTCCAAGATATGCAAAAAAGCAAAAATCTATGAATGTAGTGAGGCCTAGACTTTTCTGAGGGAAAAAATAAGGAAACATACTTTCTGATAAAAATTTTCTCTTTTACTTTCTCTTGAAAAAAATTCTTTTTCTGAAAATCTGTATCCATACTGCTACTCTGTCCATACACTTTTTCTGCATTCTCCGCATATTCCTTCTACACAAATATACACATACCTATGCACGGTTACATCCCTTTTATACATAGCTATACATCTCTCTTTACACAAATATCTTCTTTACATATCTCTTCTTATAAACATCTTTACAAGCTATGGCCCCATCTCTCTATATAGCACCCTCTTCTACATAGCTAGCCATCTCTCTACAATAGCTACATCTCTTCCCACTAATTCCTCCATCTCTTACATTTCTCTTTACAACAAAATATCTGGACAGATATGAATTACATTTTTGGGGTCACAAAGCATTTCTTGAGTGAACAATAAGAAACAGAGCTATTTGATCACATACTCAGACTACAGATGTCACACTGGCTGGCCAGTGAATAATACTTGGCTGTATACATATCTAGAGAAACATCATGGATAGTGACATTGAAATTAGGGACATAAACAATGAACAGTTAGTTGGCTGAAACTTAAACCATGTATAATAAACTAAAGTTGAATACGTTTAAAGTCAATTGCTGTAGAAAAATTATGTCTATCAAAGTTGTTTTCTGCTTGACTTTGGTTCAACGGAGACCTTGGAACTTCTTGTATAATTGATCTACAGGGGTAACTAGTCTATTTTGAATTAGAAAAAGCTGATTTTGTAGATGAGAATCCTGTCATTTTCCTATGTCAACCTGAGTATGAAAAATATTCTAGTATCATGTCTACTCATAAAAATTATACATATTGATTAGAAGTCATTTTTCCGATGATAGTCAGAAATATATATATATGTGTGTGTGTGTGTATTAGATATAATATATTCATGAGATTAAAACACAAAAGCAGTGGGAAAATACCTACAGCTATTCTTAGGGAATAAATTTGTGGCATATGAGAAAATTAGTTTTTTTCTAATATGTAATGTCTCTCCACAGCTGCTGGGTTTTTTTCCCACTATTACATAAAAATTTAAAGTTACAAGGCATTGTATTATTTATCTTTGTAGGTCTTTAAGGCCCAGTTCTGTTTATTAAGTATATACTTTAAAGGTCAATTAGATCTTTCTATAACTGCTTGTCCTGTAGGATTGTATGGTATACTTACAATATGTTTTATGTTTTAATATGTAAAACCTGTCTCACTTTACTAGAGACATATACTGGAGTATTTCCAGACGTTAATTTGTACAAGTATTTCCATAATGTAAATAACTATTAATAAATGTGTAATTACATAGTCACCTTTCACAAAACTAAAATCAGTTGACCATTGGAATCCTGAATATGTGTCTATGGTACAGTGAACACATTTTAAGTTCCAAAACTCTGTAAAATGAAAGACATCTATTTGTCAAATTTTATGCTTTGAGTGCCTTTTACATTACTTCCTACAGGTAATGAAGTATGCTTACATAAAAAACAAGAACTTTTTCGTATAATTTCCTTGACTTGTCAAGTAATAGAAAATTCTTTTCAAACTTCACTATACATAAGGATTGATATGGAAGAATTCATAGAAGGCAAAATAACCAGAATATAATGAAGTTCAGAATCTAAGCAATCCACTTGTTCTTTGTAGCTTCTTTTCTACCAATTCCTGTCTTTTCTTCTCAGCCTCAGCTAATAATGTCTTTGGACTGTTTAAGTACTTATCACTTCATAATAGCTGAAATAATTGCTTAGCCTTTGAGTTGTTAATTCAGTTGTGGGCCATAGCCAGTAAATATCAATATCTCCATGAAATTTTTGAAAATCATTGAGTTCATAATTGATTTCTCCTGATTTGTAATGTCTGTGTTTGAATTTTTTGTAAACTTATATTATATCCTAAATAATTAATAAAATCTCCTCCTTATATTTTTTCTGGATCAGTTCATAATTTCTTGAAAAGCACATTTTTCCTTACTTTCTAAACAATTTCTAAAATCTCTGTGTCTAAATCATAAAGTAAGATACCATCCATATAATGGTAAATTATACACTGAGGATACTGTTTATAATTTATTTCCAATGGATTTTGTACAAAATATTGACACAAGAAGGGGCTTTTTAACAACTTTTGAAAAAAAAAAAAATTACTAGGTCTCTGTATAGTTCCACATTGAACGGTTTGAAAATAGAAAAGGTGTTTTATCAGATCTGCTGATGATGACAGTAAAGTATAAGCTTGGCTGTCACTGCCCTGCACAGCTAGTCAGCTCCTCAAAAGTAACTGGAGCTGAGCATATGTGGCAGTGACATTAACAATAAAAACCTGAGTGGATCTCAAAGCAGCCAACCTGGTGTGGCAGTGGCCCAAGAAGTCTCCATGGTGGGAAGGCCTGAATGACCGAGCTGTCCAGCAGTGGGCAGCTAACTCTAGCAGCATTAAGGCCCAGCTGCCTGAGGCATTGGCGATGTAGACAGTTGGAAGCTAGAGGCTATTGTAGAGAGGCTACAATGGTAAAAGCCCAGGTTCATGGGGAGGGCCTGGGGTGAGGGAGGGTGTGGTGATATATTAAATATCAAATAAAGATTGCCTAAAGATCAGAGGACAGAGACAGCCACAGAGTTAGTAAGAAAGATCTGGCAGTGGTGGCAAATGCCTTTAGTCCTGGAATTTGGGAGGAAGAGGCAAAGATTTATCTGGACTCTGTGAGTCTGAGGCCAAACAGAGCCAAGCGGTGGTGGCACACACCCTTAAACCCAGCACTAGGAGTGTTAACAGAAAGTGTTATAACTGGGCAGAGAAAGAAACATAAGGTGGGATGAGACAGGAGTTTAGCGCCCATGCTTCCGTTTCCTTCCTTTCTTTTGTTGACTGAGGACTCAGAAGCTCTCAGTTTGAGGATCTACCCATTATGGCCTGAGACTGAGTGGTGGTGAGAAGTGCCTGTAGCTTGTTCCTGTCTCTCTGACCTATCAGCTTTACCACAACATCTAGCTTTGGGTTGTCATTAATACCAATTAGGATTTGGGCAATAGGATGGAAAGCTAGCAGTGGTGGCAACTCTGACAACTGCAAAGCTGGTGATAAGCATCTGCTTTGTGATTGTGTGCCCTGTGTTGGAAGCCAGACATCTAATTATCTAATTATTCTTTATCAATAGAAACTCAGAAATCAGATGTTGAGGGAAAAAGCTGATTGATCAGAGGAGTTGTGGAAGAACAATAATTTCTTTCTCTCTCTCTCTCTCTCTCTCTCTCTCTCTCTCTCTCTCTCTCTCTCTCTCTCTCTCTCTCTCTCTCTCTCTCTCTCTCTCTCTCATCCCCCAAAGGTCAAGAATCTTTCTAAGCCCTACCCTTTCCCTTTCTACATGTCCTCAGTTTTCCAAAACCTTTATGGCTAAGACAGCTCTGGCTTTGATTGGTTTGTAGTTATACATACCCTCTGATTCAAAATAAACTTTATTGGCTGTCTTGGGTATATCAGAATACAGTCAAAATATCCCATGACAAGTAGTAATTTGCCAGGTCTCTGTCTGCCTTGAATAATTGAGCATAACTGGGCTGAATCAGGGAGGTAATGGCTGCAGAGGGTAATTCAACACATGCAGCCTCCCTCTATATGACATTAATGATAAAAAAAATGTCAGTCATTGACTCATGAAGCCAAATCAACTGACCATGCACATCTAAAAGGATTAGCATAATTCATGGTGGTTTCTGAATTTTCTAGATTTAGTGATAATTTTTATTAAATTAGAAAGCATAAAATTTAAAATAGATTTATGGAACAAGATTACACACTGAAATGTCTGATTTAAAACCAATTACTCTAGCAATAATTATCTTTAATTGATATTGATAGTAAAAGGGAAGATAATTGGACATAAGAGAAAAAAGAAAAGTATGCTTTTGCAAGCTATGTTATGTAAACCCTTAGAATAAATCTTAAAACTATAATTTTTATTATAGGCTTTAAACCTAAAGGTGAAAGGTATCTGGTTTTGACAACACAATTATTTAGCCCACGGTGTTTTAAATTTGTTTGTCTTTCCAATCCAAAATGGGAAAACTGTAAGCAATTAATTAATGTCATTGAAATTTCAGTTTTCATGAACTGCTAGAAAGTACAACAGGGAGCCTTTTAAAAAACAATACAGAAGATTAATGCCAACATGTTACATGTTCTACACCTTTAAATGTCCAAACAATGATTGTTCTTATACCAACTGATTAATGCTTGAAGTTATACCACTAGGAGATTTAGAATTTTTGAAGATATTCCAAAATTCATCCCCCTCTGACTCTGAGCTAATTGTCAGTCTTCTGAGGGTAGCTCCTGCAAGGAGAACTGTGGTGTGCTGAGATCAAAGGATATTAATTCCGACCATTAAGTAAGCTACTCTGCTCATTGATGTCCTTTCAATGTTCCTTTCCATTTTAAAAATGAATCAAGAGCCAAACAAACATATAACAGCAATGTGAAACTTGGAAAGTAATGTTAATGTAAAACTGTTGTTCATAATCAGTCTTATAGCTTGTTTAAGCCACCATGACTTAACTTAGAGGTACGTAGTATTGACATCCTTGCAGGACAGCAAACGCCCATCTCTGTTCTACCTTCCCAAAATTAGAGGCAAAACTGTTTGTTGTCCACTTGCTAAAGCAATTCACCTTTTATTTACTCAAATGTTTTCCCTAGAAGGTTCAAGGGATTCTGCTTGCACTCCAAACCCCAGAATCACTAAAACTTGCACTCACCTGTATTTCAGACACATTAATTAATACAGATTTTTAACCTTATCTATTTGGGTTTGGCAGGTACTTTGTATTTAGGAAAGACTGAAATTGACTAGTGGGATGACTCAGGACTATCTGCAATAATTCATCTCTAAAAATAATGCCTCAGTTATTTTTTCTTTAAATATATTTCAATAGTATCTATAACAGATGACAGATAATCTATAACTTATTAAAAACAAGTTAATTAATATGTAGAAAGCTTTTAGAATGGTGTCTGGCATATCAAGTAAGTGATCAATAATTTTGGCCTGTTACTTTTATCAAAGACAATATGTAGAACAATACTAAGAGTTACTTAGTATATTATCGCAAATCACTGACAACTGATAATGGATATATTTTATTTAGGGGGTTTCTGAGGGAAACTCACGGATGTGAGAAATTAAAAAGGTGTGTGGATACTGGGAGGCTGAACTGGTCCATGCAGCTGAAGCTCAGCAGGTAAGGCTCCCCAACCATGAGCAAACATAAAAGAGAGAAGACTTTGATGTATGTGCACCCCAATCTTAAGATGCCCTTTAACCATTACCCTAATTTTATAGCCTCAGTGGTCATAAATTATTCCCAGACGTATCTGGCCAAGAAGCCACTCCTTTATGTGAAAGTGGTGGTACCTGCTCCCCACTACACCAGTGCATCTAGATTGAAGAAATAGAAAAACTAGGAAGGAGTATGGCAAGCATCTGTTTGAGGTGTAGTGTGTCAATAATAATTAATAATAATAAAAATAATATCATCCTATGATTACATGTTATTTATCATAGTTTACATACTAACATATACTAGGCATCATTATGAATATTTGGCCTTTATTAAATCATCTCACTCTATGACTTTATGAAGATTATACTCTTGTTAACATCATTATTTGCCCATGATAAAAGTGATGAAGAAGCAATTTAAATAAACTGACCAATGTTATACACCCAAGATTGATAAATTGATACCCTGTCACATACCTTCTTCATCTATCACCAGAGCCCTTGCATGTGATATAAAATAAGACACTCATTTGCACAGTAATAAGAACAACAACAATATTTGAGCACTGCTATGCCCAGAGCCTCAGATTCTGGTTTGGCCTGGTTGTGCCCTGTAGCTTATCTGTCTTGTCCCATGTCTTACACTAAATTCAACATTGTGAAGTTTCACCTGTCAAAAACTGGCACACATCACACAAGGCAGCTTCACATTCCCCAGCATAAACTTAATAGTTTTCTGTTCAGAACTAAAGATAGAACCTTGTTCCTTTAAAATGAAGAAGAGTCCTTTTCTCATCATCCAAAGCTTTACATTTTCTAAATGGATCAGCAAGAAAGAGTAGGCTGCTACTTTGGTGCAAAAAATGAGATCAGGAGACTGAACCATTCAATTAGTCCCCAGGGACTACATTTTAACCCCTTTATTCAAGAAAGGATGGGCACTGACTGTGCTTTCTCAGAAGTAAAACATTCCCTCCACAGAGTTGGATGGAAAAAATATGTGTCTAACAGTAAACAGGCTCTTGACCTTTTGTTTTATGTTGTCTTGACATCCCTTTGACTTTCTGACAGAACCACCTGATGGACTAATAGTTTGCTTCAGCCTTATCAGCATTTCATATCAAAATATTCATTTGTTCTGCAGAATATTAAAGAATAAAGCACCATTCTTTCCTTGTATATGGATGTTCTCTTATCAGACAACAAAAGACTTGGAGATTCATTTTTCCTTACTGGTTTTGCATTAGTAACTGTAGTGTTTTGGGTATGAATTTTACTTATAGATGGCAAAAATACAGCTTTATGGTTCAAAGAGAAACACTTACTTTGGCTCATAAAAAATGTATATAGCTCCTTCAGCATCAAATAACACTCAAATACTTCAGCATGGTGGGTCACGTGAAAATGAAATAGAGGAACACTCAAAAATACATGCATTCAAAATTAAAAAGAAAAAAGAAAGACACCAGGCAAATTGCATTTTAGTCTTGCAAGAGCTCCACTCATGGAGGAGGTTTCTCATATCATTTTGCTAAAGTCATTGCAGTGAAGCCTCATTTTCCACGAGGAATTGTTCTGTGGACAAGTCTAGATGTAGTGAAAACATACAATCTTTTCAATGTTTTGCTTTGAAATTAAAGCAGCATGCCCTGTTTCCTTTTGCATGTGCCCATGTGTTCCTCCTGTGCACTATTAAAGGTCGTCCAGGAGAGCAGCAGCTGCATGGCACTGGGGTGTGAAATTATCCTTAAGTATATCTGGTACAGTTTATCCTTCAAATGCTCCCCCGACCCCGCCAGTATAAGAAAAACACAAAACCACAACCTCTGAATGGAACTGGAAAAAAAAAACACATTTCAGTTCCTCATTGTTCAGACACATTGAATAATCATATCTTCCAGGAAGTTTTATATTAAAGTCGCACACAAAGAGTTTTAATATTAAGGAAGTTTAGAGTATATCTCCATTTCACCTTTAACCCCACATCCCAAGTTTATTGTGAAAAATTTCACTTGAGTACTTTCAATTCATAAGGCTATCATCATTGTAATCTTTGCATAATTTAAAAACAAGAAGTCAGTTCAGCAGAACTTAATGAATGTTATGAAGCTGCTATCAACATAGTTCCCCCAAGAATAAGAGTTCAGTGGTTCACTTAGAACAAAAGCCAAGGCTTGCCCTAAAGTGAAGTATGGAAATTGTAAGAACACATTAGACCCTTGAATAAAAGTTTTCCTTATCTACAAAACAAGAATAACTGCAGAGAAGTGAAGTGATTCCTGTCAGAGCTGGGAAAGCCATTTCTCTCTTCTTTGTTTTGTGGGAGTTTGTTATGTAACAACATGTTCCAAGCATAAGTGAGAGGAGGCTAAGACTGGAAGCACCTTCATGTCACCCAGCCACAATCTCTTGGGTTTTTTTTCTCACCTATGATAATGATAATTGTCCCCAGTCTTTTTGAATCATAAAGAGTTTAACCTGAATTCATTCTTTCTTACATTTTTCTCTTGACATCTTTATTTAAATACATGTAAATATATGTAAAGTGACCATACAAAATCTCTGTGCCATGACTCCTTCTTTTTGGGCCTCCCATTCCAACAGCTTTCAGTTAGAAGCTTGATCAGTCTCATTCTGGAGGAAACAGAGGCCATACTAGGTCAAGAAACTCATTTACTAGCTGAAGGAGAGTTGAAGTCAGGGGTAACCTCAAAGCTAGAAGGTCTTTCTAACATACAACCTATAGCAGAAGTTCCTGAGACTATGTGGGGGAGGGCTTCAGAGTTCTTTATGACTTTCCTTTTTCATGTTACTATAAAAAGGTGCTGAAAATTAGCAATCTTCCTACACATCTGATGAATTTATGTATGACTGAATTTTAAGTATTAACTATAATGTTGGACCAGTAGGATGGCTCAGTGGATGATGTCTGATTCTCTAAGCTTGGTTCCATTTCAATCCCTGGGAGCCTCATGGAAGAAGGTGTAAACCTATACCTGATATTTTCCTTTCATACTCAAACACACCTGTGAACACACAGACATTCACACTCATACCCACAGACACACACACACAGACACACACACACACACACGTATGACAATATAGATCGCAAAGGCATTTTGACTGATTTACTCTTATTGACCTTCAAGTATTAAAGAAGAAAATGAAGGGAAGGAAGAGGAGAAGAAGGGGAAGGAAAAATATTCAAATGATTTGTAAACATTCACCTACATTCCACTCTTCTTACTTTTAAGCTATTCTTATAGAATATTCAGAATTTTTCCATATTATATTTATTTAGTGTGTATGTCTGTGTCTGTGTGTCTGTGTGACTCCCTGTGTGGATTCATGTGTGCCACCTTATTTTGGGAGTCAGAGAATTTTTTCTTCCACTATATGAGGTGTGGGAATGAAATCAGGACAATATTGAGATAAGTACTTTTACCTACACAACAATCTTTCCAGTCCTAGAATTTTTAACAATATAAACTGACAAGCAAACTCCTGTAGTGATTTTTAGCTACCAATAAAAATTCAACACTTAGCTTATTGTATGATGATCAACATGATCAAGTGCATATGTATTGCAAAGACCCACACTTTGACTTCCCCTTGGCTAACATTTGCACAAAACATTGCAAGTATAGGAGAGCAGTTTCTGAAGCAGAATTGTAATTATCCATATTTAAAGTAGTGCCTTCAAACAACATGCTCTCTAAACACAAATACCTTTAAATAAATGCTCCCGCTCACTGAGCTCACCAAATTAATGACCCATGACATTTCAGCATGCAACTGAAAAATAGCTTTCCCCAATAATAATTATTCTATATTGTTAATTCTAACTTATAAATAATATTACTCTTTAATATGTATCATACCTTTCCATATTAGTCTTCATACTTTCCATGCTTCCTTTTCCTTTTCTTCCCCACTCTTACCCTCCGTGTACTCTTCCTCTCCTTATTTCCTTCTTTGCTAAGTCTTAAAGCTTTATACCTATCAATCATTCAAAATGTCCTTGAATCTATATTGTCATTAAAAAATATTTTTCAAGCATTTAGAGTTAGAGAAAACAACAAAATAAAATCAGGCAGAGCAGATAAAGAAGTGATGTGATTTATCAAAGAAAGGTCAACTCATGGTACATGTCACTGAGTGGATAAACCTTTCCCAGTAGTTCTAAATAAAGGGAGAAGGAAGGGTAAGTCTTCCCACATATTCCCAGTAGCATGACATGCCTAAGCAATGTTCTCTAGCTACAGCAAGCATTGCTTTCATTTCTTAAAATAGCAAATTAGTCATATTGAGTTAAAATTGCTAATTTAAATTTGTTTTTATACTTTCAGTTGAATCTAATTTGAATTCAAAATACATTTAGATATGATTATATATTTTTATTTAAATTTATGTACTAATACAAATGATCTACTTTAGGTACTTTTTATACTATAGAAATTTTTGATTATTTATAAATTACTTATGCAAAAATTACCTAAACACAGTAAGTTCCTGGTTTATTTATCTATAAACTAGCATTATTAAACAAATATTTTAACAGATTCATGCATTACTCATGACAGAAATATGGCTTGATTCCATTATGTCTACAACTTTAGGCTATAAAGCATCTTTGGAAATGAGTTAGATTTTATCAATTATTAAATATGAATTATGAATGAAGTGTGTGTCATTTATAAGTTATTTGACAAGAAAGACATTCTTGTATCTCAAAAATTTCAACCTACCATACTCAGCCACCCTACTACTTTCCGTCTGTGCAAAATCCTCAGGGGAAAAAGTCTCACACAGAATTCTAAACAGGCTAGAAGATAATGTTCTGGCAAAGGAGTTAAACTCTCCCACTCTCACAACTGAGTTTAGGTTTCAGTTCTCTAAGAAAGGCACACAGGTGTCTCTTCCAACAGAGGTCATTTATCTACAAGGTCCTTACATTCAGGGTCAAGGGAGAGAACACACACAGGCCTAAGTCAGCCTCACAATATCTCAAGGTCAAATGCAGCATCCCCCTTCTGAGTCATGTCCAGACTTGCCCAAAATTATGCATATATGTCCAAAAATGATAAAGACCAAACTTCAACCAATTAGAAATATGCTAATACAGCTGCTGCATATTTAACCAATCATATTCGAAATGATCTAACTGTCCCTGAAACTCCTCTTAGCTGTGCTTAAAAGGAGCCTGCGTACTCATCTGAGAATCACCACCATTTTGTACAGGTGAATAATACCACACATACTAGAATATTAGTAAACACTCTTTGCTCTTACATACTTTGATTCTGGAGTGTCTTTCAGCATTTCCTTAGACCCTACACTGGCCATGTCTCAGGAACAATTGCTTTCACAATCAGATGATTCTGACCACCATGCTGCCATCACCTTTGCTCATTCTGGCCTCTGGAACCTATAACTTTCTTACAACTGTCATTCTGAAAGCCAGAGGGCTTTAAGAGGCAATGAGCTACATCAACCTTGAAAGCCTATCTGTCTTGCTAAGTTTGGGGGAAAGGGGAAATTCTATTCCCCAAAGGAAGAGCAGAACAAAGGACCAATTATCAGTCTTAAAAACAGCATTTAACATAATACATTGTTTTGGTACAAACATTACTTCATACACCCTTAAGCCAGTTCTTATACTGTTTAAAACAACAGCAGAGATTCTGCTCTAAATCAAGACTCCACATGACCTCACAAATTATCTAGGAGTAAAACACAATAGCTTGTGTCAGCATGGATTGCAGCAGGGGTCTGGCACCAAAGACTGCCTTGGCATCAGATCTTCTAACAATTATCAGGTAGCAGAGAAAAGTAGTTCTATGGAGCCGGCAGTCACAGCAAACATAGAAGCCAGGAACCTCTCCAGGAAGCCTCTGAGAAGTCATTACAGATGAGAGGGAGCAGGAGAGAAGGAAGGAAAGGAGTCTTCTGTGAAGGATATACTCTTACCAAGCTACTAGAAAAACTTTGCTTGAATGTAACCTGATCCAGGTCAGGAGAAAACAAACAAGCAAACAAATAGAGCAAAAGCCCTTTGTCCTGGGTTCTAAGGAGAATGTATGAATATCAATGCTAGACATTCATTCTCCCTAGAGCAACAGAAGTTGGAAGAGTATGTTTACTTATTTCCTGAAACTGTGGTCATTGTTTTTGCTAAGTTCACTCTTTCTACATACATTTATCTATAAATTGTAAATCTTTGTTGGGCCAAAACCTCATATAAGTTCAAAAGTTTCCTTTTAGTCAACTTTGTAAGAGTTTCTATGACAGTAGAAAAAATGTATTCTTTTCTAAGAAAAAAATTATAATGATCAACATAATTTCTGGCTGTCTTCATAGCAGATAATATAAAGCTAAAGGATAACACATGAAACATAAAAACAAAATAAATATCCAAATATGTCTTAGAAATATGTATATTGAGTATTTTTACATTTTAAGGGAAAATTGCTAGAAAAGCTCTGCTTTCTATGGCACATATGAAACATGAGGAAGAGTGTGATCTTAATGCTTAAAGATCTATTTCTGTGATTATTTTAAAAGGAATAATTCTAAGGCAAAGGAATACAAACTAATAAAAGAAATATTAATCACTTAATGGAAAGACCACAGGTTTAGTGGCCAATCAGCTGTGATTTAAAATCCAAATATTCCAAGAGTATCTGTGTTTGGACAAACAGCAAAACTCCTTAAATTCTATCTAACTGATGTAAGTGATATTTATTGATAAGTATAAAACTTGTGCTATTGATTAAGTTATTGACCAATAGAAAGAAGTAGCAAGGAGGCTAGCATAGATGCAGGTTCATGAGCAAGAGAGAGTTGGCTTCATCAGAGCAACCGGTGGAGGAATGTTGAATAAAGTCTTGAGTCATAGAGAACTTTGATTTGCACCCTGTGTTAAAAAGGAGCCATTAAAGGAATTATGAGGGAAGGGCAAAATAAAATAAGCTTTATACTGGATTAGCATTACAATTCTGGTTGTTTTGGAGGCAAGAAAACCATTTAGAGCTGTCGCTGTCATAAGCCTAGGGTTGAAAAGTAATGTCTTGAATGAGAATGTAGCTAGCCTAGTAAGAGGTAGTCCCTTGCTGTGGGAATGTCTTTCTGTATGCTACGTGTATCAACATTCCCACATCAGTCCCTAAATGAATTTTACAGGTATAGCCAACAAAATTTGCTGATAGATTCAATAATGGCCATGAGAGAAAAAGCAAAGATTATGTCAAAATATTTGATTTAAGTGAGAGAAAAAATGAAGTAGTCACTAACGGAGACTATGGGTTGTGTTAGGATCTGGGAAAAGTATCAAGAACTTAGCTAAGACACATTTGAAATATTTGTATACACTTATATACATAAGTGGGTGTGGAGAACAAAGGCATGACATTTCAGCTAATGAACATAGGACAATGTTCAAGGATGATATCTAGGAGATTTCTATGATTCGAGAACAAAGAGATAAGAAGAAAATGAAAAAAAATATTGAAGGAAGGGTTGAGAGTATGAGGAAAAAAACCAAGAGACAATGGTTTCTGGGAAACTAAATGATCGAGGCACTTCCAGGAGACAGCAATACACTGTCTTAAGTGATTCTCAGAGGCCAAGGCAAAGGGAGACTCATAATCAGCCATTAGATTTAGCACACTGATCTTCAAGTGTTGACCCTTGATAGGAGGGAAGAATGATGTCCTGATTGGAATGGTTCCAAGAAAGAAGAAGAGAGAAATTGGAGTCTATGAGTGCAGAAATTCACTCAGGGAGTTTTGCTATAGATGGAAAAAGTCAAAAGGAGACTAACCAGCTGGAAATAAAGTGGTATTAGGAGGGAGCAAGGAGGTATATTACTTTTTAAAAATAATATTTTTAATTGATTCTTGGGGAATTTTACATCGCGAACACAATCTTATTTATTTTCCAGTCCCTCCATATCCACTGTTCATGCTTGTTTTAATTCCCAAAGGAAAAGATAAAAATAAAAATTAAAAAGTACAAGTAAAAATAGTAAACAAACAAGTAATACTAAAAAAACACAAAACAAAAACAGAAAATCAAACAAGCAACAAAAAATCCACTTCCATATTTCTTGATTCTTATCACCTCTTCTTTAGTCTTAGTGGCCTTGAAAACTCTTGTCCAAACAGCTTTACTTACAAATATTCATTGTATGGTATGTGGTTGGTCAAGTTCAAGACTCTGGCTGGATCCTCACCGAATCTCCTCTCAGTTATCTTTCTGTTGCCTCAATTCATAACAATCACATGGCTATGGTTCCACACCACACCAGTTGCTTCATATCCTTCAGCAGGTCACAAATGGGGTAGATACTGGGGTATGTGAACTCAAAACCCTGTATAGCACCCAAGTTGGTCAATCCAGGTTGCTGGGACCATGCCACTCAAGAGAGGGGCAAAGCCAGCTCTACCATGCCAATGGTGAAAGGTGGATCTAGCTTTCACAAGTGCAGGAAGGGGATCTGGGGGTATTATTAGCTTTCCAGTAAAGGGAGTTTGGCTTTCCCCAGGCCAGTGAGGGAGTGGGGCCAGCTCAACAGGGCCATCCTACTTCATGGACACACAGTTAACATATAGTTCAATATATGGTTCAAATGGTTCCTGTTGTAACATGAGAAATGGACATCAACAGCAGATTGGGCCCAGTTGTCACCATAACCCTAGGTGGAAACACAGGACTCTCAGATATGCATGGGCTCATGCTCATCAGGAGCATGGGCCTAGACTCCAACATGGTCCCAGGTTGTAGCCCAGACCCTAGGTAGCAATGGGGACTTTGATAGTAACAAGTGCTGTGGATATCAACATAGACTGTGGCAGCAATAAAGCCATGGACCCAGAAATGGACTCTAGAAGCAGCTAAGGCCCAGACCTCCTTATGGTCCAGTATGGCAGTACAGGCCACTTGATTTTTATGGCCCTAGTGGCAGCTTGGTACCAACATGACCTCAGGTATGGCCTATATCCCAGGCATCAGCAAAGCCTTCAATGATAAAAGGAACCAGAGTCATCAATACAAACTCTGCCTGCAGTAAGGTCACAGAGACATGACCTGCTGTAGCAGCTTGGGTCCGAATGACACCATAGCCCAAGGTGGTAGCACATACCACTCAAATCAGCTTGACTATAGCAGTGGCATATTCCTCAAATCCTAACATAGATACAGGTGATAGCTCAGAATCAGGGGCATCCTTGTAGCATTTGGTAGCAACATGGGCCTTTTACATCAACATAGACCCTGGCTGTAGAAAGACTACGGACTCAAATACAGTGCCTGGAAGGATCCCAGGCAGAGATATCACCATAGCCCAGGGTTATAATGCAGGCCACTCAGAGTGGCATCCCTTAGTTTCAGGGTGGCCCTCAGATAGCACCAGTATAGACCCAGGTGGTGCCCTGGACTCTGGGTATCCACATGGCCCTTGATGGCAACAGGTGCCATGAACATCAACACAGACTCTGGTTGCAGTAAGGCCACAGACACAGACTTGACCCTTGGCTGCAGGTCAGGGCTGAATGCTTCCATGACCTGAATGGCAGTTTGGGCCACTCAAACAAGGGAGGCCACTGTTGTGTATGACAGTGGGGAGGTAGATGTTTTAATTCTACCTTTATGAAAAAAACTCAAAGTATGCATTTAATTGGCAAGTGATTTAGTCTTTACCTTTTCTAGTTTTTCACTTTAGGACAGAAATTTTGTTCCTACTTCCACTCAATTCCATGGACTCTTCTTATTAGTGTCATTATAATTGGTCATGACAAGGTCCACTAGTTTAGGTAGAGCACCTCTACCTCCAAAGTCAATATATACAAAGGCAATATAGGTTCAGGTTTTTCTGTAGACTAGACCACCCACGTGACTTTCTCCTTGATTAAAGTAGAATAACCCCATATTATATGGCAGAAATCTACATTAGGTACTATCACCATTAGCCAAGGCCATTGTTTCTCCACCAATATGATGACCATGTTTGTCCCTGTTCAGTGACAGGTGATCTCTATGTCATTACTAACAGTCCTTTTTTTTTCTCCCACTTTGTCCCATGCCTATACTTGTACACTAGGTTCAAAACGTTAAGAACTCTTTGATCCAACACTAAAAATAATTTGTTAATCATAGGACCTACCATTGGCCCCCTGAAAGGGACCAAGTCTTCCTCAATAGCTGGAGGAAGCAGGGTCATTGACAACAAAAATCAGATAAACTTGGGCCTATCCTTCCCAATTCTAAAGTACATAGACATTTGCTCAAAACACAGGCATTTGGCTACCTGTGTCTTCCCCACAGCAGGTGAGAGGGGCAACTTCATCTCCTTGGCAGCCTTTCCTTTAATCATCTTGGATGAATGACACAACTTAATTTGTGTTGTCATATATTTATTGTACATAGTATTGGGTTCGACAAGGACATTTTTATTCAAGTATATAATATACTTTGAGCATATTCCTTCCTATTCCCACATGCCTGTCTTTATACACCCTGCAACCTGACTTAGACACATTCACACATCTCGGTAGATTTATTTCTACTTTCATGTCATATGTACACTATTCTATGCTTCTGCATAAAAGTTTAGGATCCACAAATGAGATAAAATGTGTGATATATGCCTTTCTGAGTCTGACTTAGTTCATTTGGTAATCTCTGATTTGCATTCATTTTCTGGTAAATGATAATTTTATTCTTCATCATGGCTATATATATATATATATATATATTCATGTATATATCAGTTCATGAATATATCAGTTCATGAATATCTAGTCTGATCTCATCACTTGGCTGTTGTAGATGTGCTTCAGTAGACATTGATATGTAAATATCTCTGTGCTGTGTTAATATAGAATCCATTAGGTAAATTCAACACCTAACCACAGTGGAGCTGGGTCACCTGGTCTATCTACTTTTGAGTTTTTGAGTAAACTACATACTGATTTTTATTGTGGCTGAACTAACTTTGTAAATCCTGTTGATACTGAGTAAGAGTTTCCTTTTTTTCTCCACTGTCACCGGTATTTGTTGTTTTCTTTTGTCCTCAGCTTTAAATGATTCTCTATGGATTTCACATCTTGCATCCCAATACCACTTGTCTCCTTATTCCTCACTTCCATCTTCATGCAACCTCCCTTTCCTCCATAACAAAACAAAATTTAAAAGAAAAACAAAAGAGAAGACTCTCATCCTGAAATCTGTAAGAAGGTTGCACAGTTCACCCTTCAGTCTGTTCATCTGTACTTGTAAGTGTTCATTGCCGTGAGTCATTGGTGTGGTCTGAGGCCTGTGGCTTCTACTACACCATCGATAATGAGCTCTTTCTGGGGCTCCTTTTAGCTATCCTGTCGGGGAGATTTTGCTGTTTTGGATTTATAGGTTCTTCCCTTTCTCATACTTCAATAGTTCACAGATACAGTAGACAATGGGGTACAGCCCTAGGTCTGGACCTGAGTTATACTTGGGTTGGTCAGTCCACCAGCTTTCCCTCTTCATTACTAACAGGATGAGCTCTCCAGCACTGCCTTGGCTACCACACCCAATGCAGCCTACAGGACGGAGTGGAGCCAGTTCTGGTCTCAGGTCCCCAATTGCAGCCCACTCACAGTCACACCACCAAGGCTAATTCTACTGTTATGCCAAGGTAAGGTGTATGAGACCTCTCTCCTGATTGCTGCAGGGTATATGTGGATGGGAGGCCAGGGTCATCTATCTTGACTTCCTGTTCTCAGTGTAGCTCAAATTCTAATTGATCTTAATAATAAAAACCTGAAATCCGATATCAGGTAAATGCTGAAAGATCAGAGAAGTAAAGTATAAAAGACAGCCAAGCTCTCTTTTATACTATAGCCATCTGGTATAATCTAGGATGGCCTGGAACTCCTGATCTTTTTACTTCCTCCTCCCTAATGCTAGGATTAGGGGTGTGTGCCACAACTGCCTAGACTCTCTGGTTAACTAGGGGCTAGCTCTGACCTCTGATCTTTAGGAAAGTTTTATTTGTTAGACTGTTGTATTAAGTTTCTGGCCCAGAATTTCCAGTCTTGCCTCCTGGCTGGGACTTTCCAATCTAATTTCATGGCCTGGACTTTCTGGCCTAGCCTCATTGCCCAGGCTTTCAGACCCACAGTCCCATAGTCCCACTGAAACACACAGATGCTTGTATTAATTATATGCTGATTGACTTGGGGCCCAGGCATATAACTTGCTTTTTCTCTGAAAATAACCCAGAATTCTTATCCTGTTTAGGCATGTGGCTCAGTACCTTTTCTCAGAGCAGCATTTCAACTTATTTCCTCTGCATCTTCTGGTATCTCATCCTGGCATCTCTGTGGCTTCTCCGTGGCATTTGTATTCTGTTCTTCCTGTTCCCAGGGTTTTCTTAGTCTGGTAGCCCCACCCAAACTTCCTGTCTCCCTTTGGCCAAGTAGGACAATTATTTAAAATGGAACAACATAATCCCACTACATTAGACCACAAACAAAATATGCCTACACCTTAGGGCTGGCTCACCTATACCCCAAATAACAAGGGGTCAGACTAAATGTACCAATCAAGTGGGATACAAGGCCTATTCTCCTGTCTCCAACAGCAAGTGGGAGGTGAGGTTACTTCTCCCACTTTCATGACCTTGGCACCTCTCTCACCTGCCATAGGAGAATCAAGGACTGAGGGGGAGTAATTTCTCTCTCATGCTACAACATGGGGGGGGGGGGCTCAGCTCTCTTTCTCTCACACCCTCAGAGTTGGCTCACAGCCTTCCCAAACAATAGGTTCAGCTCTAGTGCCCCACCTTGGTGAGTTACATGCCTATGGTGAGAAGTAGTAGAGTCTTTTCCGAGTATAAGAGGTCAGTTCTCCTCCCACAGAATCCATCAAACAGCTGGGCCATCCCATACCAGGGCAAGCAAAGGGTGGAGCTGACTAAGCACAGCCCTGGAATTTCCAGACTTGTAGTTTGTAGGACGACTTGAGTAGTAGTGGGGTTTCTTGACCTCGGGCAGCCAGGGACCTGGACCCACAGACCTGCCATGCCAGAACACATAGCCGCCCAGCTGCCCACCACTCAGACCCCCAGAAATTACTCAGATGCTTATATGAACTTCATGCTGTTTGTTCTATGACTCAGGCACATTGCTAGCTAGCTCTTACATCTTAAATCAAACCATTTCCATTAATCTGTCTGTCATGTGGCCCATGGCAAACCTGTGTTCCTTACATGTTGCTCCTTGGGTGACTTGCTCCGATCTCCCTCTGACTCCGCCCTTCCATTCCTACCTGTTCTGATTCCTCCTCGTACTTCTTCTATGGTGCCTGTCATGGCCCAAAACAGCTCCTTTATTTAAAGATTTAGATTCACAGCATACAGAAAGGCATTCCCACATCACTTCCCCTTTTCTGTCTAATCAAAAAGGAAGGCTTCAATTTTAACAAGGCAAAACTACATATAACAAAATAGCTATCAAGCAAGAATTACAGTTATAATATCTAGTCTATTTATGTTTAGCAAAATTAAAGAAAATATTTTATCATCTACCTTATCTTTATGAATCTAAAGTTTCATATCCAATATACATTTCAAATGACTAAGAAAAACTGTACCTATAACTATCTAATCTTCAACTACATTAAAGACCACAGAAGGATATATTTACCCAAGTAAACCAGAAGTGCAAGCGACTTCTAAAATCTAGAAAGGACAGAGATGACACCTATCTGCCTGGATAGTTACCCAAAGTTCTTTTATAAAGTTGGGGCATCCATCTTCAGCCTATAGGCCTGGAGTATCTTTTCATTTCAGTGAAGCAGGAAATCTGCTCTGCCCATTCTGGCACAGCTCATCAGTTGCTTCTCCTCAAGTCCTGAAGAATGTCTGACAGTTTTCTTGTAAAGTAGGAACCTGAATGACCATCTCGGCTTGTTTTGCCAAAGTTCAGAGGTCATCTTCTTATGGAACCTGCACGTCTAGTTTAAACAGCATACTGTGAAGCAGTCAATATAAGAACAGGTTCATGTCCAGTGGCTAATCATTACCACAAATAACGTAGACTCTATATGGAATTTCTTCGATGCCCATTTTTTTCTTGAAGAAGATTGGTGCAGCCAGGAGCAAATCTGTCTCACTGTTCAGAAAAGTCTAAGTTCTTAAAATATTTTAAATGCCATATTCTATAGGTCTTAGAAGTATTTGAAGATTACCTACCTAATTGAAATATATCATTGTATATCTAAAAATACTAACTAACCTAACTATAAGTTTGATTATTAAAGGTGACTATTAACCTTCCTTTCTTAATTATACATTACAATTTTAAATCAGTTACATGAACATCATACCTTAAACTAGAATAGAAAAATACATACAGCATAACAAAATTGACCTTAAATTTGTATCAATAAACCAAAATCCATACCAATGTAAAACATTTCAAGATTAACAACTGATTTTTTGATCTAAGTAAATTCAATAATCTAATTTTTTTTAAAAAAATTCATATACCATATCCCCTTTTCTTCTTATAAAAAAATTAACTATGACATTAAACATTTATAATGAAAACAAACATTTAGAAACAATATTTGGGGAATTTGGGCATAGTTTTCTATTACTACTTCCTGCTGATTATGGGACGTTGAAAATCTCATGAGTTAGAGAGGATCATAATCTGCAGTCTTGAAGTTGATGTGGCCATCTCTTCTTATCAGAGATTTTTTCAGGGGGTCTTGGTTGATGAAACCATATTTGCTTGGAAGCAATCCACAGGTTCTCATCTTCTGTGGAAACAAAAGCAGAACTCTTCCAAAGCAATAAATCCTTAGACACAAATTTCAAAATCAAAATACCTTTAAAATATATATTCTTGTTGAACTTAGTAGCCTTTGCATTTGCAATCCATTGTCTTTCTGCAGTTAGCTCATTAAGTTAAAAAATTAAAAGAAAACACAATAACAACCAAAATCAAGATTTTGTGTCTATTTTCCATCTTTATGTGGCTTATTATATTTTTACTACTCTATTTCTCTCTTTAAAGACTTTTTCTAACCTCTTTCTTTTCTCTCTGTTTTACACACATTGTAACCCGTTTACAGGTTTTTCTTTTCATCTGAATCTGTTTTATTGTGAATCCTTAATCATCTTCCAACCACAAGAGCTTTTAGGACACACTCTCTTAAAGAACTGCATAATTTTTGCCGAGGAAGCTGGATCAGTAAGTTCTCTTAAAGGGACCACATCTCTGTTCATGGGCAGCAAACAGAGCACACCCAAGAAAATGCTGCCACTAAGAAACCGTCTTTGTTTCCTTTTTGTTCAAAATAAAGAGAAATCTAAAATCAATCACATGCTACTGAGTCTTTTGTGAGATTTCAGGAACTGGCCTGATTGCAGCTTACACTGCCTGCCACCAATCCACCGGTGCCATTTTGAATGTGACCCGGCCGCCACGTTTTCTTTGTACAAAGATCTGCTTCATATATACAATTTGGAAGCTGCCTTTGCTCAGTTTCTGTTAAAACCCTTTTTAAACTTTTTCAGGCATTAAATGGATGATCGACCCATGTTGGATGCGTCATGACTAGCTCAGTAGGTAAAGCATGAGACTCTTAATCTCAGGGTCGTGGGTTTGAGCCCTATGTTAGGCGCCATCTGTAGTAGTGGGGTTTCTTGATCTTGGGCGGCCAGGGACCTGGACCCACAGACCTGCTGCACCAGAACACTTAGCCGCCCAGCCACCAGCTACTCAGACCCCCAAAAATGACTCAGACGCTTTTATTAACTTCATGCTGTTTGGCCTGTGGCTCAGGCACATTGCCAGCTAGCTCTTACATCTTAAATCAACCCATTTCCATTAATCTTTCCTGCCACATGGCCCGTGGTGCACCCGTGTTCCTTACATGTTGCTCCTTTGGGTTTCAGCTCGGTCTGCCTCTGACTCCGCCCTTCCTTTCCTACCTATTCTGATTCCTCCTCCTACTTCTTCTATGGTGCCTGTCATGGCCCAAAACAGCTCCTTTATTTAAAGATTGATATTCACAGCATACAGAAAGGCATTCCCACATCACACTTGTACTAACACCAGCCATGAATATCATCAGAGACCCCAGCTGCAACAGGATCATGTTCCCAGATATGGCCCTTGGCAGTTGCTCAAGCATGAATGTCCCTATAGCCCCATGTAGTGCACAATCTTCCCAGACTGTGTAATCCCCAAAGCAATGTGGCCTTGGGCAACATCATGGCCTTGGAAGTGGCTCAAACTTTAGCCTTTGGGGCCTTAAACCAAGACTGCCCTTGACAACAGTCCAGGACCAGACATCACTCTGAACTCTGGTGGCAAGAAGTCCATTCATATCACCCTGTTCCTTAGTACCCTCACCTCTTCAGATATGCCTTTCTCCTCAGCCCATGAACAGATCTGCCTCTCTTTTTCTCTCCTAATTCCCTCCCTGTACTAGCACACCATTGTAAGCGGAGTTTTACTTACAAGGCACCAGTCCAAAATTAATATTTATTAGAATATAAATCAACCCTCACAATATTAGTAACAGCTTAGAGTGGCACCTGAACAGGGATTGGCTTATCCAATTGATGGACGAGCAATGAACTAGTGATGGAAGGATGATGGATTTCGATCCTGTCTCTCCATCAACCAGCAGCCAGGGACCAGGAAGAGAGAGTCCTCGTGTCCCAGCAGCCACTCATCAATGGGGTTGGCCACACCCCCTCCAGGTTGGCCACACCCCCTCCAGGGTCCTGGGTTCCTGGATAAGCATCTTCTGACCTTATCGGCTGACACCTTAATCCTGCCACATACCATAATGGTCTTCTGGGGCCTGACTGGCTTCTGGTTGAGTCCTGCCCATTCCAGCCATAAGGCATGGCACTGAGATGCTTTTCATCTTTCATGTGACAAAATCACAAGGTATAGGGGACCATTTGTGTACTTCACTGCCTCAGGCCTGGCAAGTGCCAAGTGAGTCCTGAGTAGACCTGTCTAGACCCTGAGGAGTAGTAGAAACCATCTGTGTTCTCCACCACTCAAGCCTGACAAGTTTGTAACTTAATTTTCTTAATGATTGCTAGGGTCAAAGAAAATCTAAGTGAAGGTTTAATTTGTGTTCTTTGCAGGTTTAAAATATTAAACATTTTTTGCCACATGCTTAGCAGCCATTTGTACTTCATCTCAAGAAAATTACATGTCTATTTCTTTAGCTCATTTGCTGATTGGGTTCTTGGATTTCTCAATATTTTATTTTTTGAGTTCTTTCAATATTTTAGATATTAAACTCCGTCAAATGTACAGGTGGTAATTTTTTCTCCCATTCTGTAGGGTATCTCTTTAGTCAGTTGTTTCCTTGTCTGTGACAAAACTTTAATGTCATGCAATCATATTTTCAGTTGTCATTATTTTGTGAGTTCTCAAAAGGTTTACATAAAGTCCTTGTGGTGGCATCTTGATCCTCAGTGCTGTGTGCCTGTGAGTTTTATTCTAACAATTAAACTTTCAGATCTTACATTAAGGTCTTTTATCCATTTGGAATAGATTCCTATGCAAGGTAAGATACAGACTCTAACTTAACATTTTACATGTGAATATCCAGTTTTTCCAACATCCTTTATTGAATCTCAAAGCACATTTTTTGAATCTGGCAAAACTCAGGTGTCTGTATTTGTATAGATGTAGATCCTGATCCTTCATTCTATACTGCTGAACCTTATGTTTGTGTTAGTGATTGTATGTGTTTTAAATCAGATGTAGTAAAGCCCAGAGCATTAATATTTCACTTTGGAGTTCTCTATCTAACTGGGCTCCCAGATAAAGTTTAGCAAAAATTTTACATATTTCTAAAAAATGCCATTGAAAATTTGATAGGCATTACATTGACTTGTGGAGTGCTATGTTTACATACTATTCATTTCACCATACTTTTGATTTTCCAATGTCATCTATAATTTCTCCCTAAAGTTTTAAAATTCTTATTATAGAAGTCTTATGCTTGGTGAATTTTATCCTAAGACCTTTTTTTTCAGATAACTTAGGATGGGACTATTTTTGTAATTTCTTTTTCATAAGCTTGTGATTGGTATAATTGCTACATTGAAGACAGTGTTTATCAATTTTAAGAGTTTTATGATGCACTCTTTGGGTCTTTTGCTTTTAAAATCATATAATCTTCAAATAACAGTAGTTTGACACCTTCATTTCCAATATTTATCAATTTTATCTTCTATTATTTTTTTAAAGCTCCACCTAAGACCTTAAGTATGGTACTACCTCAAAATGTAGAAATAGGTTATTCATTTTTTATTTGTGATTTTAGTAGGAATATTTCAAAAGGTTTGTTATATTTATCATTTATTATACTCACATATTTTCCTTCTTTTCCAAGTACCTTCAGTGATTTTGTCATAAATAGGCAATAAATTCTGTTTAAAAGCCTTTCCTAATCTATGGAAATGATCCTATAATTTCTGGTGTTGAGCCTTTTCGTGTTCACATCATAGCTTATATTTATGGATTCACATTTATTGAGCAAGTCTTGAATTTCTAGAGTAAAGCCAATATGATCATGGTGCATGATATTCTTATGTGTTTTTAAATTCATCATTTCTTACCTTTATGGTTTATAGAAGGCTTGGGGTTTTTCTTATTAGTTAAGAAGGTTTTGTTAAATTGCTGCTTCAACCCCATTGTGTTTTCTAGGTCCATTTAAGCTGTTAGACCCAATTAGTTAAATTTTGGTAGATTATATTCACATGTCTGGAAAGACATTTTATCCACTTTTTCAACATTTTCAAACTTATACTAATATATGTCCTTAGGGTATATCTTAATAATCTTGTGAACCTCATTGCTATCAATTGTAATGTTTCTTTTTCATGTCTTATTTAATAAATTCAGGTCTTATATTTCATTAAATTAGTTTGGCTAAGGATTTACAATTTTACATATCTTTTCAGTGAACGAACTCTGTTTTCATTGGTGATTTATATTTTTATTTCAATTCCATGTACATTTGCTCTGACTTTTATTATTTCTTTCTGTGCACAAGTTTGGTATTTGGCTTATTCTTGTTTTGTTCAAGCTCTAAAATTCATTGTTAAGTGATTTTCTTCAGATCTTATTTACTTTTAGTATAGAGGCATTTGGACTTATCTCCCCTATTCAAATTATTTTTATTTTGTCCTGTAGAGTTTTATATGTTTCACTTTCTCTTGATTTTAGTATTTTTTTAAAACTTCCAATTGATGATTTGATGATTTATATATTACTCAAAAATGTCTTGATCAAACTATCTCAATTTGTATATGTTCTGTGTTTTATATTTTCTTCAAATAGTTTCTAGTTTATTTCACTATGATCAGATAAATCACAGAAATTTTCAATATTTATTTGTTTTTACTTGATTCTCACTTATGTGATTTTTTTTAATTGAGAGCTATTATAAAAATGCATATTGTGGAGTTTGGTGGGAATGTTCTAGTTATACAATATCATTTAACTCAGATACCTCTATGTTTATTTTTATCAAGGTTTTCTCTATTGCTAAGAGTAGGATGTTGTTATCACTCACTATTACTGTTAGAGTTAACCTATGTCTTTATACTTAGTAGTATTTGATTTATAAAACTGATATGCTAATGTAAGTACTGCTATGTGTTCATGATAGATGATTCTCTTAATCAATATAAGTTGGTTTATTTGCAACTTGTGAAAAAAATTGGTTTCAAAACTATTCTGTTGGCTACTAGAACCTGCATGCGTGGAATGGTTGTTATCTTCCTTCCACCCCACTACTTTTGTCCTTGACAGACAGTGAGATATATTTCCTGGAGAAAACACATAAATGGATCATGCTATTTAAATTCTTAAATAAATTCAGAGTTATAGTAATAATCACTAGGTACATAATCACACACTGATTACTGGAACCAGAAGCCTCCCTCTCAGTCCACAGCTAACTAAGAGCTAATCAAAAGCCCCCAGGCTCACAAATAACTAAGAGCAAACAAAGGGTGAACCAAGGAGGCAATGGGCAGACACCAGTGCAAGAATTCATATACAACACAAACCAGTGCAAGAATACATATAAATAAAAACAACAACATAGCTCCCAGAAGAAGCTGATGGCTCTTCAACATCAAGAACTGAGCATAACAATGAAGAGGAAACAGAAGGAAACAACATTAAAAACAACTTTATGAAGATAACGGAATCTTAAAAAAGATATAAAAAAAACTCCCTTAAAGAAATAGAAGAAAATACAAACAAAAATTGAAATAAATGAACAAATCCCTGAAAGAAAATAAAGAAAACTGAGAAAAAGAAAAACAAGTTAAAGAAACATTCCAGTAATTAAAACTTAAATATAAACAATAAAAAGGCACAAACTGAGGCAAAGCTGGAAATAGAAACATGAAGAGACAAACCAAAAATACAGCATCAAGCATTACCAATGGATTGCAAGAGATGGAAGAGAGAATCTCTGGAGTAGAAGATTCAGTAGTAGAAATAGATACATCAGTTAAAGAAAATAAAACCAAAAAAAGTCATAACACAACATATCCAGGCAATCTGGGACATCATGAAAAGACCAAACCTGGGATTAATTGAATTCAAAGAAGAAAAAGAATACCAGCTCAAAGGTACAGAAAATATATTTAACAAAATCATAAAACAAAACTTTCACAACCTAAAGAAGAAAATGACTATAAAGATACAAGAAGCTTACAGAACACCAGGTAGAATAGACCTTCCCCTCAAAAAAATCTAATCATTACATAATAATCAAGCCATTAAACCTACAAAACCAATGAAAAATACTAAGACTTGCAAAGGAAAAAGACCAAATTACCAATAAAGGCACCCCAATCAGAAAAACACCAGACTATTCACAATGAAACAATGAAAGCAAGAAGGTCCTGGTAAAATATTATACAGACACTAAAAGAGCATGGCTACCAACCCAGATTAATATACCCAGCAAAACTGTTAATCAATATAAGTGGATTAAAGAAGATATTTCATGACAAAACCTATCCAAAAAAATCCAGCCCAACGGAAAGCACTAGAGGGAAAACTCAAACCTAAGGAAATAAGATATATGGTTGAAACTATAAACAGTTGATAATACCATAGGAGAAAAACCCAAAGAAGGGAAATACATGAAAACTACCACCAAAAATAACAGGAAATGAGAATCATTGATCATTAATATTCTTTAATATCAATGGACTCAATTCACCTATAAAAAGATACACTCTAATACAATGGATAAAAAAACAAAAGACATTTTTCTGCTGCATACAAGAAACACAGCTCAATTTCAAAGACAGACACAGGCTCAGAGTAAAGAGTTGGGAAAAGACCTTCCAATCAAATGGTCCTAAGGAACAAGATGCTGTAGCCATCCATATATCTAGCAAAATAGAATTCAAACTAAAATCAATCAAAAGAAACCAGAATGGACATTACTTATTCATCTCAGGAAACATCTACAAAGATGAAGTCTCAATCCTGAATAATTATGTCCCAAACACAAGGGTACCTACGTTTCTAAAAGAAACACTACTAAAGCTTAAACCTCACATCAAATCCCACACACTAATAGTGGGAGACTTCAATACCCCACTTTCACCCTTTGATAGGTCAACCAGACAGAAACTCCAGAGAAAAATAAGGGATCTAATAGATGTTATGACCCAAATAGACTTAATAGATATACACATAACATTCTACCCAAACACAAAGGAATACATGTATTTCTCAGCACCCCATTGAACTTTCTCTAAAACTGACCACAGTCATAAAATAAATATCAACAAATACATAAAGATGGGAATAACTCTATATCATACTACCATGGTCTAAAGCTAAAGATCAACAACAAAAATCACAGAAAGCCTACAAACTCATGGAAACTAAACAGCTCTCAATTGAGCCACATCAGTGTAAAGGAAGAAGTTAAGAAATAAATCAGAGACTTCCTAGAATTTAATGTAAATGAATCCACAGCATACCCAAACTTATGGGACACAATGAAAACAGTGCTAAGAGGAAAACTTATAGCACTAGATGCCTACATGAAAAACCTAGAGAAATCTCACACAAGAGACTTAACTGCACAGCTGAAAGCTTTAGAACAATTAGAAGCAAACTCACCTAGAAAAAAAAGACAGCAGGAAATAATCAAACTTAGGATGGAAATCAATACAAAAGAAACAAAGAGAACAATAGAAAGAATCAATGAATCAAAAGGTTGGTTCTTTGGGAAAGTCAACAAAATAAATCCTTGTCCAAGCTAACCAAGAAGCAGAGAGATAGTATCCAAATTAACAGAATCAGAAATGAAAAGGGGGACAAAACAACAGACTCAGGAAATCGAGAGAATTACCGGGCCATACTCTGAAAATCTGTAGTCCACTAAAATGGAAAACCTAAAAGAAATGGACAGCTTTCTGGACAGGTACCACTTACAAAAATTAAATCAAGATCAGATTAAAGACTTAAACAGACATATAACCTCAAAGGAGATTGAGCTGTTAAAAAGCCCCAGACCAGACAGATTTAGTACAGAATTCTACCAGGCATTTAAAGAAGAACCAATACTCCTCAAACTGTTCCATAAAGTAGAAACTGAAGAAACACTGCTGAACTCCTTTTATTAGGCCACAATCACCCTGACTTCCAAGCCACTGAAAGATGCACTTGAGGAACCAAAAGATCCTCCATCTTAGAGTTAGCAGCCATGTTAGCAAACAGGTCAAGGAAAGCTCAGGCTAAATCCCCCTTCAGTTCTGAGAAACTTGCAAAAAAATGTTATCCAAAATGACATCCAGGCCAGGACCTTAGCCAAATTATAGAATGCTCCAACCCTGGGGCCCATCAATAGAAAACCAGACCTCTCTGACACACCCTGACCAAGTTAAGCAACTGCAGAATGTTTCAATCTTGCCCTGGGGGCAGTCAAAGAAACCCAGTCCTGACCCATGCTGAACAGAGGCCAAGTCAACTCTCCTTTCCTCATTTTTCTCATTTTTACTCCAGTTCACAGTCTTTGCCTATAAAAAATACATGTATTCTCTACGTGGGATCTCCTGATAGCCTCATTTTACCCAGTGCGTGGAAGAGCTCCCCACCTGTCTTGTATTGTGCACTCAGTAAACCTTGCGTTTACATTTTGGATTCCTGGCAATGTTTCTTGGGGACATTCTCTAGGCAGAACACAACAAATAAAGAGAATTACACACTAATCTCCCTCCTGAACATTGATGCAAAAATACTCAATAAAATCTGGCAAACCAAATCTAACAACAGATCAAAAAAATCATCCACCATGATCAAGTAGGCTTCAACTCAGAGATGTGGGGATGGTGCAACATATGAAAAACTGAATATCTTCTATCAGATAAACAAATGAAAGGAAAAAAAAACCACATGATCATCTCTTTAGATACTGAAAAAACCTTTGACAAAATCCGACACTCCTTCATGATAAAAGTCCTGGAGAGACAAGGAATATGGGGAAAATACCTAAATATAATAAAGGCGATATACAGAAAGCAGACATCCAACATTAAACTAAATGGAGAAACACTCAAAGCAATCTCACAAAAATTAGGAACAAGACAAGACAGTCCTCTCTCTCTTTATCTATTCAATATAGTTCTCAAAGTTTTAGATAAAGCAATAAGGCAACAAAAGGAGACTAGGGGGATACAAACTGGAAAGGAAGAAGTCAAACTATCTCTATTTTCAGATGATATGATCATATACATAAGTGATCCCCAAAATTCTACCAAGGAACTCCTACAGCTGATAAACACCTTCAGCAATGTAGCAAGTTATAAGATAAATTTTAAAAAAAATCAATAGCCTTCCTATACAGTAAGAATAAAAGGGATGAAAAAGAAATAAGGGAAATATCACCCTTTATTATAGCTGTAAATAGCATTAAATACCTTTGCATAACTCTAACAAAAGAAGTATCAGACCTGTTTGACAAAAATTTTAAATAACTGAAGAAAGAATTTGAAGAAGATATCAGAAAATGGAAAGAATTCCCATGCTCCTGGATAGGTTGGATCAACACAGTAAAAATGGCAATTTTATCAAAAGCAATCTACAGATTCAATTCAGTTCCCGTAAAAATCCCAACGCATTTTTTTACAGACCTTGAAAGAACAATACTCAACTTCATATGGAATAATAAGAAACCAAGCATTGCTAAAAACAATCCTGCTCAATAAAAGATCTTCAGGAGGAATCACCATCCCTAACTTCAAGCTTTACCATAGAGCCATAGTAATAAAAACAACCTTGTACTGGCACAAAAACAGACTTACAGATCAATGGAATTGAATCAAAGACCCCAACATTAACCCACATACCTGCGAACACCTGATTTTTGACAAAGAGGCCAAAAATATTCAGTGGGAAAAAAAAGTATCTTCAACAAATGGTGTCATAACTTGATGTGGGGATGTCTTTCTGTATGCTGTGAATATCAATCTTTAAATAATGGAGCTTTTCTGGCCCATGACAGGCACCGTAGAAAAAGTAGGAGGGGAAATCACAGCATAGGTAGGAGAAGCAGAGCAGAGTCAGACAGTTTGAGCCAGCTGCCAAAGAAGAAACATGTAAGGAACACAGGTGAACCACGGGACATGTGGCCAACAGATTAAAGAAAATGGGCTCTGTTAAGGTGAGAGAAATAGCTAGTAATGTGCCCAAGCCATAAGCCAAACAGCATGAAGTTAATATAAGCATCTGAATCATTTTTGGAACCTAATCAGTGGTGGGTGGCTATGAGGTCTGGGGCTGCAGGTCTATAGGTCTGGACCTCTGGCTGCCCTGGGCCAGGAAACATTATTGTAATAATAACTGGATGGTGGTATGTAGAAAAATGCAAATAGATTCAAACCTATCACCCTATACAAAACTCAAATCCAAGTGGATCAGAGACCTCAACATAAACCCAGTTACACTCAACTTGATAGAAAAGAAAGTGGGAAATACCCTCCAATGCATTGGCACAGGAGACCACTTCCTAAATATAATGCCAGTAGCACAGACACTAAGAACAATAATCAATAAATGGTACCTCCTGAAACTGAGAAGCTTCTGTAAGGCAAAGGATACAGTCAACAAGACAAAACGACAGCCTACATAATGGGAAAAGATCTTCACTAACCCTACATTGGACAGAGATTTATAAAATATATAGAGAACTCAGGAAACTAGAGCCCCAAAACCTAAATAACGCATTTGAAAAATGGGGTTCAGAACTAAAGAGGGAATTCTCATCAAAAGAATTACAAATGGTTGAAAGGCACTTAAAATATTGCTCAACATCTTTAGACATCAGAGAAATGCAAATAAAAACAGCTTTGAGATATCACCTTACACCTGTCAGAATGGCTAAGTTCTAAAACACAGGTGACAGTCTATGCTGGTGAGGATGTGGAACAAGAGGAATACTTCTCCATTGTTGGTGGGTGTGGGAGATTATGATGTTACATTGTTAATAATTGTCCCACCCATTGGTTTAATAAAAAGCGCTGATTGGCCAAAGGCAGGCAGGAAGTGTGGGTGGGGCTACCAGACTAGGAGAACTCTGAAAACACAAAGCACAGAGCAGAACGCCAGAGAAAAGCCAGAAGAAGCAGAGGACAACTATGATGCTCTAAGAAAAGGTACAGACCGAGCCCCATGGCTGAACAGGAAAGAGGCATGGGTTAGATTAAGGGTAACGAGGTAGCAAGTTACATGCCTGGGCCTTAGGTCAATCAGCCTAAAACAACTATTGAAAGCATCTGTGTGTGTCTGCAGCTCAGCGGGTCTGCGGATCTGTGGGTCTGCGGGTCTGTAGGTCCTTGGGCCTAAACCTTGAGGCTAGGCCCAAAAGTTCAGGCGAGAAACCTCCTACTACAGGTGGGAGTGTGGACTTGAACCAGCCACTCTGGAATACAGTATGGCTATTCCTTAGAAAACTCGGAATCAATCTCCCCAGGTATCAAGCAATACCACTATTTGGCATATATACCTGATGGATGCGCATTTGTACCCCAAAGGCATTAGCTCGACTATGTTCATATTAGCATTATTCATAATAGCAAGAACCTGGAAATGACCCAGATGCCCCTCAAATGAAGAATGAATTACCAAATTGTGGTACATCTACACAATGGAGTACTACTCAGTAGAAAAAGAAATTGACATCCTAAAATTTTTAGGTAAATGGATGGACTTGGAGAATGTCCTCCTGAGCGAGGTATCACAAGCCCAGAAATAAAGGCATGGGATGTTTTTACTCATAAGTGGATTTACAAAAAGCAAAGAATACCCAAGCTGCAAACCACAACCCCTGAACAGCTTTAGATTACAAGGAACTTAAGAGAGACATCCAGAGATTCCCCTAAGAGGAGAAAATAGAGAAAATCATCTTAGAAAATTGGGGTCGTAATATGTTGCAGCCAAGAAGAGTTGAAAACAAATCTTTAAAGGAGGAGATGGTTGAGTGAGAGAAGAGAGAGAAAGAGATGGATATCTCAATAGAGGAAGCCAATGTGGGGTTGGAAAGAGACTGGGTGCTAGGGAAACCTCCAAGAATTCACATGGTGTCCCTCGCCAAGTCTCCAGACAATAGTGGAGGGGGTGCCTGAGCAGGACTTACCCTATTGTCAGGTGGGTGCCTACCCTGGGTGTCAATGCAGAACCTACATTCAACTGGGACTAGAGGTCGTGGTAGAGATCCATGGCTGAGAGCTGTGCAGAGCTCCTGGTCCTGCTGGGGAGGCATGTCTGTGTGAGCAAAGGGATGGGGATTGTGAGGAGAGTTCCTACAGTGATTGCTAGCTGGAGATCTGGGGGGAGGGGCTCACTGAATCAGGAGTGGTCACTGTAGATCCATCTGGTAAGGGAGCTGTGCCCTCCAAGAGTAGGTGACTGTTGACTGGCATGAGCAGTGTGTGGAGCCTCGAGGAGTTGGATCAGACTGTGTTCCTGTGGTAGGTTAGCATCTTGGAGTCCATTCCTTGCAGAGCAACAACTAGCCCAGCCTTGACTTTGAGATGGGTGGATCAGACTTGCCTGGAGTGGATATGCTAAGGTGAGCTGACCCATGTTGGGTCTTTTCACCCTTTTGGTGGAGGGGATTGGTGAATGGGAAGGGGAGAGTCTGAAGGCTGACTGGGAGGGACTGGGAGGAGGGAAGGGAGGGGGAGCAGGGGGATACACAGGAAAAAATGACATTTTTAAATAAAATAAAAGTATGTAAATGTAAAAAAGGGAAATAATCACTAAATGAAATAAGGAACTCAATATAGGATTTTAAAGTAAACTAATAAATGAAACAATGAACTCAGTGTGGGATTTGAAAGTGAAACTTATAAAGATATAAAAGCATGGGCTGGCAAGATGGGTCACTCAGTAAAGATGCCTTCACCAAGCATGATGTCCTGAGTTCAATCCCTGGGACCCACATGATAGAAATGACTAGAAGATGCCCTCTGATGTCCACATGTGCCTTAGCACCTCCACCAATACACATACAGTAAATTTTTTTTAAGTAGCTAAAAAGAGATTTAAAAATATATACAAAATAAAGTATGTATTAAGTAAAAGAATAGGTCAAGTGGACAGCTTAACATCAGGAATAAAATTCAAGGTACATCAATTAGAACATTCATACATGGATACAGATGGTATATAAAAACACAAAAAGAACATATGAGTTATACATGAATTTATTAATAGACTATGAAGATAAAACAGAACTTTTGGATGATGGCATAAATACTATATTTTCATATATGCTGCTTATGTGTATATTGTTTATATATTCTTGATGTGGGAATGCCTTTCTGTATGCTGTGAATAGCAATCTTTAAATAAAGGAGCTGTTTTGGCCCATGACAGGCACCATAGAAAAAGTAGGAGGAGCAGGGTGGAGTCAGAGACAGACATAGCCAGAAGCCAAAAGGAACAACATGTAAGGAACACAGGTGAGCAACGGACCATGTGACAGAAGAGATTAATAGAAATGGGTTGGTTTAAGATGTAAGAGCAAGCTAGCAATGTGCCTGAGCCATAAGCCAAACAACATGAAGTTAATATAAGTGTCTGAGTCATTTCTGGGGGCCTGAACAGCAGCTGGCAGCTAAGAGGTCTGGGGCTACAGGGTCTGGGCCTCTGGCCGCTCTGAACTGAGAAACTACATTGTAACATATTCTCTATATAAGTAATATAGCATTATAATAAAATCATCCCAACTTCAGGAAAGAGGGGATCATTTAGTTCAGGAAGCATTTAGTAAATCCTACAGACACGGCGAAGCATGGACCTATCTATACTAATTATAATTAAAACACTAAAGTATAGAGAATGAAGAAAAATATTAAAAGCTGTAGGAGAGAAGAACCAAGTCATATAAAGACAAACATTAAAATTACAGTTAATGGTCTTACAGATACCCTAAAGTCTGACACAATGTGGAAAGATGTTTCCTAAATTCTGAGAAGCATTAAATATTGACCCAGATTACAATATTCAGCCTTCACAGCCGAGTCTAATTCCATGCCCTGTGCCTGAGGGATATCTATGGTAAAGCTCCACAGTGTAATTCCTCCTTTTTCAGATCACTGTCAGTGCAGGGCTGATGTCTGCCAGATGACAAGGTGTCCCTGGAGGAACATTACCAGGAACAGAACTATGCCACCATCCAGAAGAACTGGAAGGGGGTCCATAGTTTCCTCAACTTGCTTACATGTGAAGGTCCTACAAAACTTATTCCCTTCAATGTCAGTCATTGTCTCTTCCAGACACACTGACTACTGCTTTCTATCTTTATATATTGTGCTAGCAAGTTTATGTAAACTGGACACAAGCTAGAGTCAACTAAAAAAAATAGAATCTCAGTTGAGAAAATGCCTCCATAAGATCTTGCTATAGGACATTTCTTAATAATTGGTAGAAGGGGGCCCAGCCCATTGTGGGTTATGTAATCCTTGTGTTGATGATCCTGGATTCTATAGAAATTGGCTGAGAAAGCCATGGGGAACAAGCCAGTGAGCAGCCCTCCACCATGGATTCTGCATCAACTCCTGATTCAAGGTTCTTGCCCTGTTTGATTTTCTGTCCAGACTTCTTTCACTGATGGTTTGTGATGTGGAAGTGTAAGCCAAATAAAATTCTTCCCTCTCCAACTTTCACAGGTCATGGTGTTTCTCCATAACAACAGTAACTGCACAAAGTATTCAGGGTCCACTATGGTAGGTACTTATGAACTTAGTGTGGGAATTGCTCTTTAGTTACCTTTGGTGTATTCATATGTATAGGAAGAATACAGAATTCAGGAAGAGACAGGGTTAAACAAAGTTATTTGTCAAATAGACACAGTACAGCAACACAAAACACAAGAGATGAGACTAAATACAAAGGGGTAATTAAAATGAACAAGCATAGAATTAAAGGTAGGTAAAGAACACATGAGGTAGCTAAAAAAAATTCAAAATGTATAAGAATCAATGAACTGACAGCCACTGTATCAAAGGGGGCTAATACATAGAGAAGAATCCAATCTAAATGTTTATAGAGTAAATATTAGTTTTGGAGCATCAGTAGGAAGCCAAACAGCACATACTTTGCCTTTCAGAATGCTACATGGTATTTGAGAAAGCGAAGAGAATGTCCTTGAGAAGACCTCAAAGTAAAGAAGCAGGAAGGGTTAAGTTTTCCTCAAAATGAGAAGGTAAGAGGAACAATCCTCACAGAGGGAGGACTTTGGAAATCTTTAGGAGATAGTGTCAGAAATTGAACAGTGGTGGCATAGTTGCACTAGCTTTGAAGTACTGGATACTAGCAATAACCCCAAAGCCTGGAGTTCCTTAACACCAGACACAATTAGGTGAGACTATGGGCTCCCTAAAAACTCTGGCTTATGAGAACATGGGCATATGAGGAGCATTACAAGGAGCAGAACAAACTACAGGGGCTGATCTAGAAGTGTATTTTCTCTAAATGGGTATTGCACATGCTGATTATCAGCTATATGCTGGTTCTGTTTGCTGTCTGACCTTGAAACTCATGTAATGCTTTGTATTCGATCTTTTTCCAATATTATCAAGCCAGCCTTGCTTCTAGGTAGTTTAGAAGAATATCTTTTATTAAACAGATATGCCATGTATCTCACAATGCCTTATTCCCTCCTTTTGAATTTCATGAAGTTATTCTCTTTATAAAATTGCCAATCTTAATTGCTTAAGCAGCAATACTTCCTTAAGGTAAGACACGGGTGGTGGCTTCCAAACACATTCACCAAAGCAACTCCACTTTCTTGACCTCTTCACAATTTATTTTCCCTGAACTCTCCTCACTTTCTGTCTTGCTATTCATATGTCATAATACCATATCTTGGGCTGTCATAGTACTTCAGGTTTCTAGACTACAACACTAGCCATTCTTGGATGCTTATTCAGTTCCCCTCTTGACTCTTCAACAGAGCAGAGTCATTTAGAGACTGGAGAAAATAGTTTATATTAGAATAACTAGATCTATGCAATCGTTGAATGGAATTTGTAAATAGTACTTTGATGAACAAAGAGGTGTGTTTATCATTATGAATTTACTTCTATTAAATAAAGATATACATGCACTTGAGTGGGGAGGCTGGAAGTGAGAACCTCGTCTACTTGCATGCTTATTTCCATTATTCACATAGGACATTCATCTAGGCTAATACCCCAAGGAAGAGTTGTCATGTTGGAGCATTTTATCACTCAAATACTGTTTCCTGCTCCAGAATAACTGTCTGCTGTTTGCTTTCCTTCCTCACAGCTGCTTTTTATCCATGGAATGAATACCTCCCCCCCCCCCCGAATGTGCCATCAAACATTTGGCCGTATTAATCTCCCATCTGTAAAACACACTTCACTGGGATTATCAGCAGGGTATCTGTCCTCCCTGAATTTGTTTTCTGGGGAATGAGAATTTATTCAAGTAAATTAATTTGCAGACAGATACAGCTCTTGCTGGATGAATGAATTTTCTCTTGGAACTCAGGAGTTTTGCTCTGTGGGAATGTGAGCTGCTGGCATATACTGAAGTCCTTAGATTGTCTGCCAAGCCCGTTCCTATAATGCTTCAGGAAAATATATGTGACAATTTTGCAGCTTGGAACACAGCTCAACCATCTAATTTTCAGCTTCAAGTTTGACTTTTGAAGGGATTCTGTAAACTTATCTTTCTGGGAGATATTCACAGATATGGCTGTCCAGATGCATTTCTTTTTCTTTCACACTATCCTTTCCTTGATGGGATATTCTGAGTCCTCCTGGGAGGCACTGATACATCAGTCCACTTGGAGTTACTTAATTCTGGAAAATCTTTAAGCTAGAGCAATTAAAAAAACAACAACAACAACAAAAAAAAAAAACTTACCATGCTTTGTTGCTGTGAGTGAAATGAGATGTGATAAGCAAGTGGTAGATTTAAAGGCTAATAAAGTAGGACTTTGATCAGTAAAATTAAACTAATAAAAAGGCTTGGTTGCAGTATTTTGTTCTCTCTCTCTCTCTCTCTCTCTCTCTCTCTCTCTCTCTCTCTCTCTGTGTGTGTGTGTGTGTTTAGTTTTATTCTTTGTGTTTACTGTAGAAACAAAAGTTTCCAATAATAGAAACAAACTTAACAGCAAAAGTATATATACATCAGTGTACATAGAGAATTCTGATAAAAGAGATAGGCTTCAGCAAGCTTTCCTGTAAAGAAGGAAAGATAGCTTCACAAACCCCATACAACTGATGGTATTATTGATTACTTGAGCATCAACTATCATAGAACACTTTTTGGGGAACAATATAAATCATGACCTATCTAAGCAGAGATGCACAATAAAGATTCAACCAAAACTGTCTTCAGACAGTTGAAATCTACTTCTTGACTAATAAAACTGGCTTTACAGACATTCCTTTCATGTGTTGGGCTGTGGGCACTAAAGCATTCTGAGTCCCAGTTTCACTGTTTACGAGAGAAATTATTTAAAAATAAAGCAAGGAGTTTTGATGTTTTTACAGTTGAAGGTTACTCTACAATACTTGAATTTTGTCTTCACCTCTTGTAAAATTGCTCGTTCAAGAGCCTGACATTTCAGTGCAAATAGGACACTAATTGACCTGGTTATATTTGCCCCAAATGAGTGCACATTTGCTCCAATGGGATATTAAAGGTCTGTAGAGGTGTATCTTTCCAAAAAAAAAATTATCCTTTAAAGAGATCATTATTATGCACAAAGAAGTTTCCTTGAAGGGTGAGGAAAAGCAGATATCCCTAACTAATGAATGAAAGTAAAAAGCAGGAGAGCCAAGCTGAATACAAAAAAGTTCCATACAGCATGCTGTAAATGTGTTTCCCTTATTATCTAAGCAACCCAATAAACTTTTTTTCAGGAAGGAGAGAAAATAATCACTGGAAAAAGCGGTGTCATTTTATTTTGTTTTGTTCTTCTGATTTTCTATCTGCTGGACTTCAGTTCATGGGGAAGAAAACTCATTTGAAGGAAAATGCCAGGTCAAAACGGAAGTACTATAGGTTCCACTCAACTCTCTTCCAGTGCAATTTTCATGTATATTTTGTGAATACATTTATTATATTTTCTTTTTGTAACAAGCGAAAGTATGAACTACAGAGCTTCAAATTTAAACTAGGCAGTGGCTTTGTTTCTTACTAGGCTGACAAAGTCTTGGGGTTTATAAAATACCTGAACATCAGCAAGCTACACTCCCTACACTCCCCAAACTAGTTGGTTATAAAACAAAATATTCCATTGGCCTTTCTCTGAATTAAAGAAACCAAAGGGGGTGTCAATCAATATGACCAGCAACCCCTTCACTGGGAGAGTTTCTGCTATGCATAAGGCTCCTGGGAGAGAAGTTATTCAGGAGATCTAAAAAGAAAAGTTGTATACCAAGTGGTATACAACCATATAATAACCAAATGGTCCAACTATATGTTTTTGTCTGAGTCACACTGCATTCCTTCCCCCAAGTCAAAACTATTTCTAGCATAGTGAATTATTTATTTTTAATTATCATTTTGAAAATATAAAAAAAATAATTTTTGTTAATCTATGAACTGTGTAAGCTTTACAAACTTTATCAAAAACATTGTCATGTTTTAAATATATCTTCTTATTTTATTTGTTTTTTATTTTTGTTTTTTGAGAATAAGGATCTTTCTACATAACCTTGGCTATCCTGAAACTCACTATGTGTAACAGGCTATTCTCAAATTTCTAAAAATCTACCTGCTTTTTTCTCCCAGACATCAAAAGCAAAACATAACTCCTAGCTTTATTTTTATAATTGTAAAGACTTTTATAAGAATATGATTCACATTACCCTGGAGTGATGTGAACACTTTCACAAATAAATTAGTTTAAATAAGAGTCTCATAAATTTTACCTGAATTTAGGGTTCTGGGTAGAAGGGCTCAGAAAACTCTACAATATTATGTTCTATTTAATAACTACATGTGACATGAGACTATTTTGACTAAACTAATAAAATGTAGATAAAATAGAAAGGAGAGTTATCAGTACCACTAGGCAAACCTTTGTTATTTATTAGCCACCTGTGAGTAAAAGCTAAAACAGCAAGGGTGCCGGATATCTCTATCACCACAGAAATTTCTATTGATAGATTTAGTTCTACAAAACTTGAATTTCCATGTTGTACAATGAAGAAAGATTTTAAAATATCATCTTCCAGAAATGCGCTGGCTCTATTTTGTGCAGTACAATATTGTGTGGCTTATATTTGAAGCGATCCTTGATTTTAGTAAAACCAGCTTCTTCAACAAAACCACTTTGCAACTTTTCATGGGGGTTAAATTACTCTTTGTATGCCTGCATAGGCTTTTGCGGTTTGCACAGCCTTTCCTACAACAATTTAATTTCTACAGGGCCATTTCTGGATCTACAACATTTTGAAAAATCATTTTAGTATTCTACTAATTGTGTTCCTATATTTCATTTTAAATAGTACAGAAATGAAAGTGGTATTACTCATCAAAATACTAAGATTTTGTAATTGTAAAATGCATATGATGAGAAAAGTTAGATATTCTGAAAGCTGTAAACCCCCATTTTACTTTGAATATTTTATTCAAAGTCTATGATGTAATTAGATATGCTCAAAGTAGCATATCCCTTCATCTGGAATACAGGTCCATGACCAGAAAATTGAGTATAAGGAAACCTAGTCATTGCAACTTTATGACTATGAAAAGAGTGTGTATGTGTGTATGTATGTGTTCATGTATCTGTCTGTCTATCTGTGTATATATGTGTGTGATTGCACATCTGTGCTGTGGAATTATGTTTTTGTATAATGTAAATATTTGTCTCTCCTATTGGTTTAATAAAAGGTTTTATTAAGGCAGACAGAAAATATGGGCAGGCCTACCAGACTAAGAAAACTCTGGGAAGAGGAAGAACAGAGCAGAGATGCCAGCAGACACATAGGAAAATAGACAAATATGATCTGAGAAAAAGTACTAAGCTATTTTGCTAATCATGGATTAGTTTTAGAGTAAGAGTTAACAAGTAATATGCCTGAGCCATAGGCCAAACAGCATGTAATTAATATAAGACTTTGTGTGATTCTTTGGAGCTGCTGGTCTGGATCTTGGGGCTAAACTGGGCCCAAAACTTCCGACTACATCTATGTATTCTATGTATCAGTGCTTCTGCATCCACTGTGTGTGTTTCTGTCTGTCTGTCTGTGTCTGTTTGCTTATGTATCTGTGTGTTAGTATTTCTGTGTTTCTGTGAGACTGTGTGTGTCTTTGTGACTATGCTTGAGTGTGTGTGAATGTGTGCATGCATGCGTGCGTGCGTGTGTGTGTCTGTCTGTCTGTGTGTGTGTCTGAGTCTGTGTCTGTGTATATAAGATATCTGTATGTGTTTATGTCTCTTTGTGTTTGTATCTGTATCTAAATCTATATGTAGTGAGTGTATATGTATGTGTTCATGGAAGGTGATATTTCACACTGTTCCTGCTATGATGTATCCATATGGTAAATTCCTGACATTTTCGCAAGATTTATTAATTCCTGACATTTTTGCAAGATTTCTTACATAAAGAACACACCATCGCCCCCTGCCAAAGATGGTCCAATCACTCTACTCAATGTTAAATCAATCCAGAGCACCTTATTCTGTGTGATTTATAGGTATATCTTTCTACCTGGCAAGCTTTGGCTAAAAATACAGTTTTGACTCCCTACTTACTGTCTCATAGATTAAAAGCTAGAACAAATATGCAGAACAATCTATAAGAGAAGATAGTAACAAGATGTCTCCTGTCAATTTTCTACCTCTCTTGTAGATTTTATGAAATTTTCATGTTCAAACTTCACTTTAAGCAGAGAACATAACACTTACCCACCAATGGCTAGACATACTACACTATGTTGAAAATTCTGCCTCCCAGCTCTTGCCTGCAGTGATATAGTATTTATAACCTAAAAAATAAAACTTGCTTGAAGATTAAAGGTCATATCAAGCCACAAAGTTAGCTATAGAGATCAGGCAATTTTGAGGCACGCCTTTAATCTTATCACTGGGGAGGCAGAAAGCCATCTGGATCTCTGGGAGTTCAAGGCCACACAAGACTACACAAGATTAATCTAGTTCAAGAGAAACAGAACCAGGTAGTGGTAGCACACACCTTTGATCCCAGTACTTGGGATCTCACACCTTTAATCCCAATATTTGGGAAGCACATAACTTTAATCCCAGCGCTAGTAAGGTTGAGACAGGAGAGGATATGACTGGGCAGAAAAAATAATTCATAGAGACAGGATCGTCCCCTTCTGGCTTGCAGATTCAGTAGTAGTGAGAAACTTGTCTAGTGACCTGTCCCTCATTCTCTTTGATCTTTATTTCTTAGATTATAAACAATAAACCACTATTCTTCCTCATCTTTTAGGAGATGTCTTGATTCTCTTCTTCATTAACATCTCATTCTTGAATGAGAAATGTGCCATTCATGAGGACACAGCCTTTAAGAATTGTCTCTTGTCTCCCAAAGCCTGGAGATTGCTCTACCCAAGACACGAAGGCCAAGGCTGTCTGGATGCAAAAGCAAGGTTTATTTCAGGAGCTCAGCACAAGTCGACAGGGAACTCCTCACACAAGTACTCAGCAGTGAGAAGGTGGAGGAGTTGTAAGGGTTGGGGGACTGATAGTTTTTGCTGGCAAAAACCACAAGCCGGCTTACTTGAGGTGATTGGGTATGGGTCGCTTTTGGATTGGTGGGCTGCAGGTGTTGCTGAGAGGAGTGGGGAACTTGGCAGAGGAAGCAGGGTGGGGATGGGTTTTCTGTTCTTGTCATTGATTGGCTTATTGTCAGGGACTTTTCACAGTTACCACAGGACATCTGCCTGTTCTCAGGAATTTTTCAGACCACAGACCCCAGGACTTCCTGCCCTCTTCCCTTAGAGACTTTCCATGGCCAGCCACAAGGTCAAGATAGTTTATGTGACTAAGGGTGAATGGTGGAATCCTGGTACCCCTCTCCCCCACTATTCTAAAGTTAGGAGCTTTACTGAAATATGCTCTTTTATTTCTTTCAGAGATCCCATACACGGAGTCCTCATAAACATAGGCGAAGAGTTGTTTTCTACCAGTTTTGCAAGCTAGTAATGACAAACTAAGCTCTTCCTAAGCACAGTTCCCAGTATCTTGGTGTATACCATGATGAAATGTAAAAGTCTGTGAGAGGAATCACTACATCCCCCAGTACATGTTCTTTCTTCCTCATTTGGTCCAGTTAAAAAGTTTGATGGATATTTTGCCATCCAAATATGTTAAATAAAATCTGTTAACTTTTCTAAAGTATTCAAAGCCCTGCAACTGTAGATGTCCTCAATCTTTTTTTTTATATTTTTGAAAGCTATAAATTCTTCCCTGAGCTCATTTACTTCCAATAACTGGTCAATTCAACTAAGAATTACAAGTATACATTGTTTCTTCCTCTAGTGCTGAGAAGATACAAAATATCTTGTAAGGTACAGGAGATGATAGTTCTTTGAAAATATTTTGTATCACTTGGTCCATTCATTACCTTTTCAGCTTGCTACATCAGTATCTTACAGTGGCAAAGCCATGGGAAAACACCCAGGTCATTGTTGGAGCTGCACCCTGCTCTCTGTGCCAAGTAAGTAACCCTTAATATTTGGTCATAATCACAAACATATTCCTAGGCATTTTGGATAAGAGCATTTTCAATCATAGTTTAAAGTATACATTAGCTAAATGTGATCTTAACAAGCCTGAGCTAAAATTAAACCTCTGGACCCATCTTAGCTTCACAGCTGAGCTTTCTATCCCTTTGTTCAGGCCAGTTACACATAGATCATAATCTATTAATTATAACAATCCCTTTTTCATGATGCAGCTCTGGGATTTCTCTGTCTTTAATATGAGCTCTGCTTTCTGGATAAGTGGCATAACTAGATACGATGAAAAAACAGTTTCTAGAATCACCTCTAGACTGAAACTCCATGGCTATTACACACACCTCCTAACTCCTTGGAAACCACATTTCCATGATCTGATTCTTTAAATTAGAATATTTTAGACTTTAGATATCTTTTATTTATATAAAATATTTGTTCCTCTTTGTTTGTGCTCTAACAAATAAAGCTTGCTTGGAGATCAGAGGTCAGAGCTAGCCACTAGTTAATCATATAGACCAGGCAATGGTCGCATATACCTTTAGTACCAACACTTGGGATGAGGAAACATGAAGTGATGGGGCAGGGCAAAGAGAAGAATATAAGGCAGGCAGAGACAGGAGGCCACCTTTTATTTTTAGTTTTATGCTGAGAAGTTGGCAAGGTATGAGATGATTGGGGCATGCTCTTAGTTTCTCTGATCTTTCAGCATGTACATCAATATCTGACTCCAAGATTTTTATTATTAAGTCCAGTTAGAATTCACTCTACATGTCCCTCTGTGAATATCTTTCTACATCTGGCTCCACACAAACAGCATACTATCACCAAGGTTTATCTATATTTTCATATATTGAAGTACTTCAACCACATTGTAATTCAACCACTTTGCACCTTGTGTGTGTGAGAAGAGCTTCCCTTAAATATCTTAATGAATCAACTAGGAAATTGTCTTAAAATAGCAATGAATGAGTTGAGTTGAAAATAAATGAAAGAAACAGAAGGAAAATTTAATAAGTATTAAACTGGGGCAGGAAATTAGAAAAAGGAATAAGAAGAGGCATAAACAATTAACAGAAAACTTTCAAAATGGCATATTAAGGCACATAAATATTTCATATATACACATAAAAATTAAAATGGAGTTATTCTCTAAGATAGTAACAATGTCCCTACCAAACACTCAAAGCAAGCAGAAGGCCTAGAACCGGAAATAGGTTATTTATTTCAGAATTGTTAACCAAAAAGGTCCCATAGGCTCCAAAAAATGTTATGATATTAATATTGCTCTTTGTCATCTACTAAAACTTGATGCTAATATTTTGTTGCTGAAGATATTTCATAGTTTAGTCATAGAACATGATTGTGGTGCAGACAAAGAAGCTTTATCACTGCTTTCTAGATTTCAAAGTGCTACAAGATGCTATGCAAGCAAAGAGGAGAAGAGTAATTAACAATACTTAGCTGTGATATCTAGAAGCTACAACAATGACTAACCTGGTAAAACATGGCCACTGGTGTACTAATGACAAGACAATAACAAGTGTTTTCAAAAACCTTGTGACATCTACAAGAGGAAAGCAATAACACAAGCCAATATCCATCCAAGACACTTTGGCTAAACAGGATATAGGCCCTAAGAGAGAATCTATTACTATCATGCTGCTATAGGAGTATTAAACTGACTCCTAATAACTTATCATTATACTCATAGATAAATGCATATCTGTAGAATCTAATTCGTAACTAGGCTAGCAATTCCAAATAAGCCACTCATAGCTGCTTGGTCCTAAATAATCATAGGAAGTCTTATATTAATTATATGATGTTTGTACTATGGCTCAGGACATGTGCTTGCTCCCTCTTACAACTTAAACCATTCTATTCTTCTATGTCTTGCCACATGGCTCATGGCTTACCTGTACTTTTACATCTTGATTAGTGGCAACTTCCAATGTTTCTGTCTGAATCTGCCTTCCTTCCCCTTTATCTATGCTTAGATTTCCTGCCTGCTTCTAAGATGGATTGCTATAGGCCAAAACAGTTCCTTTACTATCCAGAAATCATTCATAGCATACAGAAAGACATCCCATATCATATATCTCAACCTTTAGCAAAAAAGAGTCTATTGTAGTGCATGGTGATTAGTACAGTGACCCATAACTGTCCAAAGTGCAGAAAATAAGACACTAAAAAATCCTCAACACAGGTAACATTTTTTACTACCTCTCTCCTTGCAAGTGTCAGGACCAAAGCTAAAGAAGTGATGAAAACCATGTAAGAGCCAGAGGTGCTGGGTAACTACAGGGAAACACCTTCTGGAAACAGCAGGCAGCTGCATACTCAAACTCACAGTGATTGGGGACACCATGCACATAACTTTTACAAGCCCAAGGTTAAAAAAAAAAAAAAAAAACCAACAACAACGAAGACCCTATCTCTAGTTATGAAGCAAAAAACCAATTTTTAATAGCTGAGAGAAAAAGGGAGATAGTTTTCTCGAATAGTGTTGCCCTTAATAAATTGACAAAGTTGTAGTGGGAAATCATGTATACAAGGTTATGTGAGCAGCATAAATTGATATTCAAGTATTTTAAAGAAAAAGCAGAACACCTAGTTGTTGGGTTAGGGAAGTGAGATTGATCTAGGAAGAGTAAGGATAAACATGCAACTCCCAAAGAACAAAGAAAAAAAGGCAAAAATAAACAATAGGCTAATAGGCCAATGAGAGATAGACATGATAGGTATGGAACATATACAGGTAGGTAAATTATAGAAAGATATATGAGTTAGTTGACAAGCAGATAAATGTATTAGAGATAGATTATAAACCAGATAGAAATATAGATGATAGATAATAGAAAATTAAACATATGACACAATTGATAGATGATTAGGTAGATGATAGATGACAAAAAGAAACATAAATACATAGATAAATGCATTGATATATAGATGATAAATGCATGAGATAGATAAATTTTATGAAGTAGACATTTATATTGTTTCCACATGTTCTTAATCATTTTTAAGTTTAACTTCAGTGTACATGAGTAAAGCTATCTCTTTGAGGTTCTTATTTCAAATCTAGATAAATAGCAAAAAGCAAGATTGATTAATTCTTGTGAGAAGTATCTCTGTATTTTAACTCTGTCTCTCTTTCACACTATACATACTTTTCTCCTTTACTCTCAATTATATTTACTGAACACTCTCAATATTTATCTTAATTGGTACCTTCTCCCAAGCAGAGCCCTTCGTGCAAGCATCACAGTGCTGTGCTGTACATATAAGCATGGTTCAAAGCTATGGCCAGTATTGAATGGTTTTTAAAGGCCTGTTCTTTAACATACAAAAATTTTAAGTTCAGCAAACAGAAATATTATTTTTTTAGTGATATAATTTCCATTGTATTGGGGCTCTTTGGAATTCAGAACATTGTCTCTGGAAGTCCTAGCACTTTCTAGTGATAAACATAGAGAGAGAACAAGTAACCTATCTGTCCCTCTGCTCCAGACTCTTGGTGCCAGGGTAATGTTGGGAGAATTCTTATAAAAAATAACTTTAAAAGTAAAAACAGATAATGATGTTCTATGGAAAGATGCCTTATAATGCTTTCCTCTCTATCCTAGGGTGGTGACAAGATACCCATCTTTGTTCACCTCGTTTCACCCTGCTTGAGACATACGATGCTGTAGTTAAAATTGTATTACATTCCCAACTCTTCTTAGGCCATCTCTCATTTAAAACACACACCGGGGATAAGGGAAGTCATTTTATAGGCATCCAGAATTTTAGTAGGGCAATATGAGTATAGGAATGAACAAAAAACATCATTGAAAGACCCCAATGATATGTGACAACTTTGGGGAAGACAGAAAAAAAAATCCAAGACAGAAATGAAATCCAAACAAAAAGCATGCTATTCAGCTACAATGATGGTTCAGTTCTTCTAGAAATAAATATGAACCAGCTTGTCACTGTTTTGTGATTAATTTTGTTTCAGAAGTAAATGTGAAAAAAAAAACCGCATTATTAAGTTTCTCATTTAAAACTTTAGCAACAATTTCCCTCTTCAAAAATGAAAAGCCCCAAGATTTTAGGCACTAAAATCAAAAAAGAATAGAAGCCTTTTAAGCAGTTCAGAGAATGAAGAGCACAGTGAGAACAAATGAGCTTTGCCCTTTCACCTCTGCTACAACAGAAGAGCAGAGAGATGCTCTGTGAATCTGTAGGCAGCAAATTTTAATCTAATAATAGGTAGTAGTTCATTAGCTGGATATATGCAATTGTCTGTAGCAAGAGGTCATGGGTTTTTTCTAGTGCTTGGATTTTTTTAAGGAACTGCATTATTTTCTGTTCATCAATAACTTTCTGGGTTTGGCAAGCAAAGACAATTAGAGGAATAATCTATACAGTGGCATCAGGAACAAGCCAGTTGCTTCCATCAGCACTAGTAGGTCCTGCTTCTCTGCTTATAGAAGACATAACTAACCACTGAGTGGATATGACATTTATGTATTTCTCCTTCTGAGTCATGGAGGTTAAATTTATTATGGAGGAGGAAACTGAATATCCAGTGAATCAATATTCAAATACTCAAGCCATATTACAAGAGGCCACAGACTTAGGCCTCATTTGTAAGTGATGCAAAATAAACATTTATTATGCTGTCCAAAAAATAATCAATGCACATCTTTCCATTTATCATCTCACTTCCTCATTAGTGAGCAGAGCATGAAATGACAGCTGGATGTTTTATACAAGTCACTCAGCCCAAGTGGCAGGCATAACGTTAGATGTTCTTGCATGTGTCAGCATGACTAAGAACAAGTTAGGGTGACTACTGTTTCTTTAGAGGTATTTTAAGTAAATACATATTAAATAGACTGCCAAAGAATATGCTTGGAATGTCTACTATAATATGGACCCTGTTTACTGATATAGAAACATCCATGAAAAACAAACCAACACGTTTCCTGTTCTCAGAAAACAGTGTGAAGGAGGAAGTTATCTTTTAAACATGCAAGTTTTTTGGTTTTTCCCTTCGTGTGTGTGTGTGTGTGTGTGTGTGTGTGTGTGTGTGTGTGTGTGTATTTAGAGCATGGAAGAAATTGGACAATTTAAACACAGTTGCTTAGTTTTCTTTCCTTTGATGGCACAAAGATAATTACCCTCACTTCCCTGTCTCTGAGGGACCTATGTTCCTCACTGCACTTCAAAGATCCCATGGTTCTAGAATCAGCTCCATCATATTGTGAACAACAATGTTTTAAGCCTGCAAATGTGCATATGTCTCTGAGACACTGACTGCAGTTCCACATGATAATACTTCGAAACAGGACTGCTGAGTCATGTCACTGGGTTAAGAAGTAAAATACCTGTACAAGGAGATTATTTTGCCACAAAAGATAAAATCATGTCATTAAAAACAATATGCATTAACTATGAGTACATTGTGTTCAGTGAATCCAATCAGACACAAAACAAATATTATATGATAACATTTAGACAAGGAATTGTGAAAATTTGAATTCAGAACATCAAATACTAAGATAGTGGTTGGCATAGGCTGAAGGCTAGGATAAAGCACATATGCTGATAGTTGCACACAAAATTTCAAATATAAATTAAGAGTTCTGAGTTACCATACATAACATGGTAGTGATATATTCCATATACAATAATTACAATAATTAATGAACTTTTGAACTTTTAAGTTTTCTAACAGAGAATATGCTAAGTAAAGTGTCCCACACACATACACACAAACACGGAGAGAGAGAGAAAGACACTGGGTAAACTGTATAAAGTTATAGATGTCTATTAGTTTATGTTAGTTATTTTACACTAAGTAAATAAGTAATATTATACCAAGTACAGCTTAAACCCACTTGATTATTCTTGGTTAGATCTCAGTAAACCCAGAAAATAAATAACAACCAGTAGACACATGGAAAGACACAGATCAATAAAAGTAAGCTGAGTTAAATTGTAACAGCTAGTTATTAATAATCCTAAACCATAGACCAATCAGCTTGTGATTAATATAAGCCTTTGTGTATTTATTTGGGATTAAATAGCTGCACTAGTGCAGATATGGACCTCCGGCTGGCCTGTACCAGAAACTTCAAGGTATACTACCTTCTGACTATAAATGAAGTTCTTTCTCTTGGCAAGCTGTATGTTCAAAATATTTCCAGAAATGGGGATGGATAAGCATGACAGTCTTGCATTGTCATTTCCCATTAAATGTACAGAAAACAGTGACACAGTGTTGGTACATTCTAAATGCATTCTTCTTTCACTCACCATGAAAGCAAGTCTGCATTGATAATGTTGAGGATGGGCAAAGAATGAAGCTGAGGCATGTTGCAAAGCTGTAGCACATGGTTACATTACTGATGGCTCTATCCCAGGCCACAAGGTTTGGAGTATATACCACAGGTAACATGTAACATGGAAAGCGTTCAGTTGGATAATACTCATTAAATTTGTGTTCTCAAAATAGCATTCTGGTAGGAGTGTAGACTTATTTGAAAGGAGAGACAGAAAGATTTGTTTAAAAGTTATTTGTGAATCCAGTAAAATGATAAAGAGATAAAATGTATTAGTGTTGAAGAAAAGATAAGCAGGGGGTGATGTTTTCAAAGATGCTCTCAAGCACCACTTCTCAGAGTAGCGTCTGTGTTTTGACTAACTGTGGCAGGGTAGGAAGGAGCATGCAGAGCTTCTCAAAGGGTTTCATTGGTAGCATAATGGAAGGCTGAAAAAAACTCTCTCATGCCTTTATGGCAGGATTACATAAAGCATTTCATAAAACTGCAGGTGCTCCTGACAGCATTCCTGAATGTTTAGAAGTGCTAAGACAAGTCAGACCCTTGGCTCATTTCCCCAAGTCTCATAGAAAGGCTGATTTGGGGCCAAGGCCAAGACACACTGAGTTGGAGAATGGAGGAGAACCTTCAGCTTCCCAAGCAAAAGTCCACCATGCCTTTCCTTCTGTGGAAATTCTATTGAGTTGCTTGAAGAAACCTAAGCCACACAGAGGAACTTTGTCTCTTCTAAAGTTTTTTTTTTTTTTTTTTTTTCCTCTCTCCCTAGTCTTATACTTGACACACAGGTTGTCCTTATGCTAATGACAGGTATAAATTCTTCATCAGTGGAGTTATAAAATCTTAAGAGTACATATTAAAATAAAGAATACACTGAGACATAAGTTGTCATGAATGGGAGAGGAGTGAATTCTGTACTCAAAGGAAGTGATCTCAAAGTTTCTTCCAGTTTAAAGAAAGAGGCTCAACTTTTCTGAGTTTCTTCAGCTGAAATATGGATACATTCTACTGTATGTTCAGTGATTTAAAAGACTAAATTAGTACATATAAAAATATGTGTATAAGAGACAGTAGCAATGAATGTATAATTACCAAAGATTAAGTGATGAACTGAAAAAATTATCTGAGGAGTATGGATTTCCACCCCAATTCATACAGTACTGGTGGCCTCAGGGTATTTCTTAGATGTGTTTCTTGAAATCTAAAATGAAGTTTGGTAATAGATAGTAGCTCACAAGTCTTAGAGAAAGAATGTCCAAGTTTACCTCAAACTAACCAGTTTGATGTTTTTGGTATTCTAGAAAACTGCCTTAGATCCTACCATAGAATAATACAGATCCCCATCACATACATTTTATGGACAAACTACTAAGACAGAAATAAACAAAACATGCAAAAAAACCAAACTAAAACACTTTCTGTATAGCCTCCTGTGGTAGTGTCTTTATTGATCTACCTAATCTTTTGCTGGCACATACCACACGGTCCTGAATGGACTGTAATCTGCATCTATCCCACAGCTCTAGAGAGAATATAGAAAAGTTTCCTGGATATGGTACAAAATTCTAAGCAATTATGAAATTATCATAAAAAGATGTGACACATTGCTACGGCTATCACTTCAGGAAAACAAAACAAAAGAAAAACCATCAAGACCACAGGTGACATCTACAGAGTCTCACTGTTATCACCAAGCAGGGAGATTTATCCTCTGGCTGCACAAAAGCATAGCAAGTCTAAATAAGGATGGATGGATGGATGGATGGATGGATATGGATGGGTGGATGGATGGGTGGGTGGATGATGGAACTGATAAATACAATCTTAAACTATAATAATACACAGAAATGGAAGTCACATAAATTTACCTACATGCTTTTCAAATCACCACCGGAGTTGCTGAAAACAAGGGCTCCCTCCTCAGAGCCTTGCCTTTCTGCTTGCTCAGGGGTCAGTTCCTCACCAAGCAATTGCTTATAGCACTTCACCTTTCCATTTCCTATTGGCTCAAGGTTTGCCTGGATATTACACAGCTCATACACTATATATTTGATAATTATTTCTATCACACTAATTGGTTAATTCTTCCAGGGAACATGTTTAAGTTGAATTGACTGCTTGTGCAGATATGGGAGGACCTCTTCTCTTCTGTTGTAATCTACTGAATCCAATGAATGCTGACTAAGTACATATGTGTGGAGCCACCCACCAGAGCATGGAGAAGTGACTAGCATTGCCTTTCTAAAGAAAACCTTTGCCCAACAGCCACCAACTGCCAGTAACTCCTTAACTATGTGTGCAACCTCATGGACATCTTTCCCATTCGTACTTGAATATTGACAGACTTGATTGTGTGCATTTCTTATACAAGTAATCTAGAGAAGGACACATTTGGGGGCCTTGGGAAGTTGGAAGGTGAAATAAGGTATAGACCCAGTCAGAATACATTATATATGTGCACTAAATGGACAATGAATAAAGACAAAATATTATTTAAAAATAAGGTAGAATAAAATTTTAAAAAACCCACTTGACATTGACCTTTGGCCTCCACACCTGTACATCTGGACAAAGACTGTTAATCCCCCCAATATCCTTTTGTTTCCATGGTAAAATATGAATCAAAACCAACTTTGGGAAAGAGAACTTATTTGGCCTGTATTTTCACATTATAGATAATTATTAAAGGAAGCCAGAGCAAGAATCAAGAAGAAATAGGCAGAGACAATGGAGAAAGACTGTGACTAGCTTATTCTCCACAACTTGTTCACTTTCTTTCTTTCACAACCCAGGACTTCCACACTGGCTGACACTGAGTCTCTTCGTATTTAACATTAATAAAATAAAAAATCCCCTACCACTGTGTCCACATGCCAACTTTATAGAGACAATTTCTCAGGTTCAGTTTCCTATAACTTTTGTCAAGTTCAGAAAAACTAATCAGCTAATACATTCAAATGTTCACACACAGAGAAATAAAGTAAGAAGATATCATTCATTAAAAAACACACACACAAATAGAATCACTTGATATTAGCGATAAAAATAAAATACTAAAAATGCCTTGTTAAAACATTATAAGTATCTTGTTCTGAATTTAAGGATAAGAAGGTAAATTAAAATTTGACCAGGTACCTACATGGGTAGACAATGATTTCCCCAAAAGACATGGACTATTTGATAAAAATCTTAGTACTGGCCATAAGATATCTCTCTATGAGTTGTCAGTCATGTATGTCTCAAAGGCCCCCAAAACAACATGAGCTATTGCTTCTGCTCCTTGTTGCTCAGCAGAAGACTGAAAGACCCAGAAACTTTGTTGATACACAGCACACTTTGTTTATAGAACATAAAAGAATAAATCAGGAATGTCATGAACACTGTAGTAGGGAAGAATTTACTGCTGTTACCTTGTTAAATGCCCCTTTTTCCCTTGTTAAATGTCAAATTGCATTTTATGCACAGAGATCAATACTGCCCTCAACTGTGACCAAGGAAGCTTCTTTTTTCAATGATCAGCATTTAATGCAAGGACTCATACATAATCAGTTAAAAGTGACTATTACTAAGCCCTAAGTGGGACATCTATATCCACTCCTAACCTCCAAGGCTAAATATAGTCTGAAGCTTCTGTCCTGGCCAGAAATTCTCAAATTCCAATACCTGATTCCCAAAAAACTGACTCGGTGTGTTAATGTTAAAGTAACTAATGGACCAGTTCAGGCATATTACTATTAAGGTTTTACTCTTAAACTAACCCATAATTTTGTCTATGTTTAGCCTCATGAGGCAGTGTGGACTCTAAAATCCCCCAGAGTTGAGGTGGTAAATCTAAATCCTTTCAGTAACTCTGCTATGAGCCTAAGCTCTCACATATTAAGGATCTAGGTGGAGCCAGCTTCCATCACCTAAGCTTTAATCCTATGAATGGCCCACATAATCCAACATTTCAGAGTACCTCTGTTGCAGTTTATTTTGAATTCTGGGTCCAGAACAGCTTCAAAGCTACTGACTGAGATGATCCAGCCTTGCAGACTACTCCAGTCAGGACTTGCCCATAATTCTGAATATTCTTTGGGTACCCATAGGATTACCAGTACTCCCAATCAACAGAAAGTAGCCTAGATAACTATGTGCATATTCTTTAAAAAATAGATTATTTTTATTTTTGTTTAGAGTTTAATTACAAGTTGTTATGAATAACAGGAAAAAAATCTACAAAAAGGTGATTAGATTTTGGGTTTTTATTTTAAAAAGAAAAAAAAGAGGGCAAGTATAGGATAATGCTCTTTTGCACTGTAAAAATTTGTTACTGTATTAGTTTAATAAAACATTGATTATAATCCACACTGGCTCCAAGTAGAGCAACTCTGCCTGAAACTCAAGAACTTCATTTAAGTGTTTGATAGCAGGGCCTCTTGAAATAGCCTCAAAGCTTTTGCCACTTAAACTGAGTCAGGAAGCCTCTCTTAAAGGATCCATGCCTATCCTTGTTGCCCATCCAAAAAAATACTGCTATCAAGAAGCCATGCTTGAGTCTGTTCTTTTGTGTCAAGAATCCCTTTTTAAGCCTTCTTAGGCTTTATGTGAGTGTACACGCCCCAGGATGGGTGTTATCTGTACTCTCTTTCTGTTTCTGTTCCAGCCAGAAACTCTCAAATATTTGGCAGTTGCTTCCCAAGTAATTGACTTGGTGGCATAATATTATAGTAACTGCTGAGTCAACAACTCAGGCACATTACTATCTACCTCCTACTCTTAAATTAACTCATAACTCCTCTCTATGTTTAGTCATGTGGCATGGTACCTTTTCTCATTGCACCATACTCATGTTCCTTCCCTCATTTAAAATCCTTTACAGGGTTTACAGTGTGTTTAAAAATTGACATAGGCTTAGGAGAGAAAAGCAAAAGGATAAAGCCCTTAAAAAAAAGAAATACAGTAAAAATTAAGTGATAAGTCATATAAAAATTGAAATCACACAGATAGTCTGGATATTATATGTTATTCTGTTGTCATTGATTTTATTCACTGCTGAGGAAGAAGCAGGACCTGTGAAGAGACATTTGATTATAAATGCTGCTCTGTTATTCCAATCTATTTATTTTGAAAATGCCTTGACTTTAAAGTTTAAGTCAAAAGATGCAGTACTTTGGAAGAGAGTTTTTGTTTTTTAGTACCAGATAAAATGAGAAGCTGTGGGTTTATTCTGGGTTAAAGAGAATAAGATTTCACCAAGAAAGACCCCCTGAAAAAAAAATTCTGATGAGAACATATGGCCTACAATGTTTTAGAATACTTTTTCTGTGGTTTCCTCTGATTTCTGCATCCAGAACAGCTTCAAGGCTGCTTACTGTGATGAGATGATTCAACTTCACAGATTACTCCAGTCAGGATTTAACCAAAATCCTGAATTTTCTTTGTGTCCCCCATAAGATTGCCAGTGCTCCCACTAAGCAAAAAGCAGTCTAGATTAATATGCCCACATTTTCACAAAAAAGGTTTTTTAATGGTTGTTTCTCTTTGCTTAGAATATTAGTTATAAGTTGTTATAGATAATGATCTGAAAAAAAAACTATACTAAGGAGATTAGATTTTGGGTTCTTATTTTAAAAATAATAAGGGGAAATGTGGGATTATTCTTTGTACAGGATAAAGGGCAGAAAGAATGTAGTAAGAAGAATATGAAAAAGGAATGCAGTAAAGTGATAGCTTGTCAATATGAGTGGCATACTGCTCAAGTCAATGAACTGCATCAACATGCTCATGGACAGTACAATCAGGACTTAGGGTTACAGAGAAACAAAAATAAGGACTAAAAGAGAAAAGGAAGGTGTTGGGGTAAATAGGGAGCACGGAGACAGGAAGATGGGGTGGATAAGATCAAGATACATTGTTAACAGACATGAAATTATCAAAGAACAAATATATCCCTTTAAAAACACTCGACCATTTCTAAATAACCTGGAAATTCTGCTTCCTATGCAGAAAAGAGAAAAGAATTACTGCAAGGGTATCTAATGAGCCTTTCATAGTTTCCATTTATTCTTACCAATCTTCAGTGAGTAACAAGAAATAAAAACAAGCATCTAAAACTGAAGAATTCTGGATGCAAATTCTGTAAAATATTGAAACGATTTTAGAAGTATCTTTTTCTTTCTCAGTTTTCTTTAGAAATATATATTGTTAGCAGTTGAAGTATTTTTAAGCAAAAGTGCATACAGGATTAGATAGGTATTCAAGATGAAAAGACGCCATTAAAATCAAGTGTTTAAATAAAAAATAAACAGAAGCTAATAGAAAGCTTCGAAGGGATCTCAGATCCTAGGTTAACTACGTTGAAATAGTCAAACATCATTGTGCTAACTATAAGATGGTCCTTTCCCTTCATTTAATGAAGTAGCTCAAAGATGTTAAAACATAAAAATGAATATGTTAAGACGTTCATTTTGATTCAATCAATGACCCAATTGTGTAAGACTTTTCCCACCACTAGGGAGCTTTAAAAGTTGAGACATCCCACATCCTTTTGCCAACCAGCTAGAAAGGTCACACTCCTGCCTTCTCAAACCTTTTTAATATTCACTGCTCTGACTTTTCAATTTATTTGGAAATATATATTTGACAAAACTTTTTATTCCTTGGAAGTTTTACCCTAATTGCTCTCACAAATTCATTCTTTTCAGGATTTAGACATATAGATGGCATGTTAATATTGCAGCTGTTAAAGATGAACCCCTCTTCTCTTCCCACATGATACAAAAGAACCAATTTTATTTTAAGAAAATTAGAACCAATGCTTGCATTAGGACACATTCCAAGGGCAGGGGACAGGCACCTCACTCCCTGCTGGCTTCTTCCTGCTAGGCACAGTATGCAAGCTGACAGAACAAAGATGGTCAGTGCTGGCATTTTATTTCAAATGAGGCTAAAATTTATCCCCGTATGTCATTCTAACAATTAATAATTCATTGGTTCATGAACACTTTTTAAACTCAAAAATAGTTTGGAGGTTAGTATGTCTGGTATTTTGACAAAGTAAAAGCTCAGGATGACAAATAGTTAAGGGACAAGACCATATTTTTGAGAAAAGTGGAATAGTTGCCAAAAACTAGTAATTGCACATGAATACAATTAGTCACAAATATACATGTCATCATCAAAGTGCATTTACATAAATAAGCATGTACATTTGTTTTCTAGAGATGAAGAAGAAATATGTATTTATAGGCTTCCCTTAGCTTTTATTTCTACAATAATCCTTTTGGTTGCTCTTGCAGACTTAAGTTCAACTTTATTAATCTACTCAGATCTTTACCCAGTAAAATAATTAAATGGTAATCAGAAAGTGGAAGGGAGCTACCTAAGGGCACATTAAAGTTAAGTACCCAGGTCAGACTCTCGTAGCTAACATCACAATCACCAGCTCCCACAGAAAGAAGTTTCTGAACACAGCTGAGCAACACAAAGTCAAAGTCCATCCCCACTCAACTTTCAACACAAGGTAACAGAAATAAGGGTTCACTGATGATGATCCCACTTCTGAGTGACTTAGCAGTGTGAAGGGCATGTCTCCTTTGCTTTCCTCTTCCATTCTAGACTACAAGTCAATGCTATTGAATCAGATCTGCCTGTTCGTTCCAGCAAGAGAGCCCTAGTGCAGGGACAGAGGCTACAGGGTCATTCATAGGGCCTTTTGAATTTGCCAGACTTGCCTGCTTTGTCAAATCCAGGAAAGACCATGTCACAGTCCTTAGGCAAATGACTGAAATCTGGTCTTTTTATCTCTTCTTAACAACTGGGAAATTTACAGCTGGTTTAAGGATTACTTTAAAGAACTATTAAAAATTGGCAGCAATTCCTATCTATGTACAAAAGATACTCTGGCTTTACAGGATGGATATTTAAGAAACAGAAATAGAGTGATTTTAAAAATCAGACTAAGTCAAATTCTTCACAGAAGCAAAGCTCTTAGCTACATAAAGATCTCTAAAGCAAACACTCCAAACATTGCAAATTCTCAATACATTGCTTCTAAGAAGGGGAAGAATGTGGTATCATGGTTTGAAAGAGAATGGCCTCCATAGGCTAGTATATTTAAATTCTTAGTCCACAGTTGATAAACTGTTTGAAGATTTGGAGGTGGTGACCTGTTGGAGGAGATGTGGCCATGTTGCAGGGCATACTCACACCAGGTATCTCCCTCCCTCCCTCCCTCCTTTTCTCCCTCCCTCCCTCCCTCCCTCCCTCCCTCCCTCCCTCCCTCTCCCTCTCTCCCCCACTCTCCTTGCAAGTAGATTAGGATATAAAACTCCCAGGAGGTACAGCTCTACCTCATACTACCATTTATGTCTGCTTCTTTCCATGATGAAACCAAACTAACCCTTTGGACCTAAGCAAGCTCTCAATTAAATATCTTCCTCTATATGCATAGTCTTGGTCACTGGGCCTCTTCATAATAATGAAACAATAGCTAATAAAGAAGTTGGTACCAGGGAGTGAGTATATTGTTGTAACAGGACTGACCATGCTATCATAAAGAGAAATATGGAAGACTATAAGATTTGAGATAGAAAAGCAGTCAATGCTTTAAACATCCTAGCAGGAGCTTAGAACAAAATAGAACTAGCTCAAAAGGCAAAAGTCTTTAGAAAATCTTATCAAGTAGCCTAGAGACCATCCCTGTGATATTTTGGCAAAAAAACAAAATTATATAAAACAACCATGGCTGAGATTTGTTCACGACCTGAAAATCTGCCCAAGGTTAAATTGAAGTTTTGGTTTAATAGCATTGGCAGAGATTTCAGCACAGCTTAGTATTGACTGTGTATGGGTCTTAGAAATTACTCCTATGCAGAGCTACAATGCAAAAGAGCAAGCAGGAATACACACACACACACACACACACACACACACACACACACACACACACACACACACACTCAAATAACATAAATGGAACAATAGAAATCTAATGTGGAAGCCAAATCCTGAACTCAAGAAGATAAAAAGTTTTTAAAAGGCCTGATCCAAAAAAGAATAAAGAAAATGTTACCTTCAGAATAAGATTCCCACCTAACTAATCAACAACCTGCAAAAATAATTAAGGGAAATCTTAATGTTCAAAGGAAAACATCAGCAATGGAAAGCTTACACAATTGCAAGTCATTAAGGGGTCCCAGTTCTAGTCCTAGTATTCCATGGGTTCTATTTGGTGCTATTAATAATAACCCAGAGCCAAATATTAGGGAAAAGCTGATATATCAGAGAAACAAACCACAACCACTTCTCACCCAGCTAACTCCTCAGACTGAAAAGGGCAGGTCCTGTCTCCTGAAGTCCTCAGACTCAGTACCTCTGAGTGCTCAGCATAGAGGATGAAGGAAGAACTCCTGCCTTCTCCTCCACTTATCTTTCTTTCCCTGCCCAGCTGTCTCAATTCCTGGAGCAACTTCCCTAGTACTAGGACATAAGGTGAGTGACACCACAACCTGGCTCTGTTTGGCCTTGAACTCATAAATATCCAAAGGATCTCTGCCTTCTGAGTGCTGAGATTAAAGGTATGGGTCAACACTCCCTGATCTTCATGTCTTGGCTCTTTGGATGGCTCTATATATTTTAGGCTTTTTTTAAATTAAATATACAATATATCACTACACCCCAGCAAGCATAACATGGTAGCTTCTGTCACTTGGTTCTGATTTAGAGTCAAGAAGACTACAAGAAGGATACAGGAAAGGGATTATAGAATCTTCCTCAGTGCTTAAGGAAAGCTGCTGCTTCAGACATTTTTAAAGACAGTCACTACTTCAGGCTCAGAAAAGCAACTATGCTGAAGAGCCCAGAAATATGAAAAACTGAAGCTTATTGCCTAAATACATGTTCTAGGAAATTTGGAGCTGACAGCTGCTGTGGACAAAGGTCAACCTTTAACAGCTGTCTCTAAGTGACCTGTCCCACATTTCTTTCAGCTATGGGGAAGGCAACTATGTCAAGACAGCCACAGGCTTTTGAAAATATCTTGAACTAACACCTGTAATCAAAAGTTGTGAATCTCAGACAGTAAATAACTAAAGACCTATACTCAAGATTGTAAAAATTTCTCTAACTCTTCTCAAGATTGTAAATTCCTCTGATCCACCAGCTGATGCTTAGTTTTTACTGTAGGAAGAGGCTTGAGACCTCTCTCAGTATCACAGTGTCAGAGCCAGAATTCTATCTGTCACCCTTGCTAGCTAGAACTTTGCTGTGGCACTTGGTATTTTGGATAAAGTTTGCTTCTAGTTAATAGATGTCAGTGGTCTGATCCCCATTATTAGCACATCCTCAGGAGGACCCACCACTGTGAAGCTGTGAATGTAAAGCTGGGATTGCATTCTGGAAACCCAAAGATGCTGGAGATGCCAGAGTCATGGGATACCTGCCAAGAAGAGTTGTTAACAGGGTGTGGAGCTCCAGCTTTGTCACCAGCCAACAAACCTGATAGGAGTCAGGGATCTGAAGGATTTCTTTGAAGGCAAACACACATATGCAGAACTTGGAGCTTGCCCTGCTGTTTTTAGTTTGAGTTTGGCCCAGTATTTCTTAACTAGGTTCCCTTTCTTTCCTTTTAGAATGATAATGTATATTCTATGCCATTGTACATCAGAAGTATGTTATCTGTTTTTTGATTTTGTAGGAAGTTATAGGGAGCTGCCTTATGCCTCAGAAAAGACTGGAACTTATGTTTTAAACAGCGTTGAAACTGTGAGACACTAGATGAACTTTGAAGTTGGATTAAATGTGTTTGTATTATAATATGTCTACAAGCCTAACAAGGCCAGAGAGCAGAAGAATTGGAAGATCTGGCCTTGTTGAAGATCTGTCATTAGAAGTGGGACTTAACATTTCAACAGTTCACACCAGGTTCATTCTGTCTATCTATCTATCTATCTATCTATCTATCTATCTATCTATCTATCTATCTACCTACCTACCTATCCTCTATCTGTTAATCTATCATCTATCTCTTTCTTTTTTAATCATTCTCTATCTCTATATCTCTGCCTTCCAGCCTATGGGTTAATGTAGGAGATTGTGTTGTTTCATTGTAAATAATTATCCCACCCACTGGTTTAATAAAAACCACTGATTGGACAAAGGCAGACAGGAAGTGTGGGCGGGGCTACCAGACTAGGAGAACTGTGGAAACTGGAAGAACACAGCAGAATGCCAGAGAGAAGCCGGAAGAAACAGAAGACAACTATGCTGGTCTAAGAAAAGATACCGAGCTGCAAGGCTGAACAGGAAAAGAGTAATGGGTTAGATTAAGGGTAAAGAGTTACCAAGTGACATGCCTGGGCCTGAGGCCAATTAGCCTAAAACTATTGTAAACATTTGTGTGTCTCTGCAGCTCTGTGGGTCTGCGGGTCTAAACCTACAGGCTAAGCCTGAAAATCCAGGCCAGAAACCTCCTACTATAGGTTAAGATCTGAAGCTCTCAGCATTACCCTACCACAACACCACCATGCCCATCTGCTTCCTCCCATCATGATAAAGGATTAACACTATGAAACTGAAAGTATAATAGAACCCTGAAAATTTTGTAGGCCCCAGACCTTAGCACAATTGATAACATTCAGGCCTTGGAACCCAGCATGAATAACCAGCCATCAATATCTGCCAGAACATAAACAAAGGTTAAGTCAAAGGTTCCAGGATGTGGCTTTGAAAATTCCTAACTATATACTAAACTTGCTTTTTGGTTTCTGTTGCTCCACTTCTTGCTAACTGAAGTCTATCCACCAAGGATATAGATTCTGTGATTTAAAATGAAGAACAGTGAGGCTTGGAGGTACATGATTTAGGTAGCTTCTTTTTGCAGCTACTGGCTGGAGGATAAAGGCCTTCAGTTGGATTTTAAGAGTGCTGGTGTGTTCTCTGGTAAAGTTGTCATGTTACATAAACAAAATTCAAAATAAATGCTTTCTTTTATAAGAGTTGACTTGGTCATACTGTATATTTACAACCATAAATTAGTTACTAAGACAGGTGGGATGGTGATGCCACACAGGTTAGAACAGGTGTTTATAAAGGATGATCTAAGAACCTGATATAGTCTCTGTCCAGTTTTTAAGTAAAGTTTTGTTGGAATAACCACACAAGTGTAATTTCACAGTTAAAGCAAAGCCCACAAAACCCTAATTATCTCCCAGCTGGCCTCTGTCACAAAGCATTTGGCAAAACCTGGTTCAAAGCTTAGAATGAAATGCTTTTATTATTATAGAGAAAAGAAAAAGAGAAAGAAAAACCTTTGCTCTCTAAGTCACAATTACAACTGTGATATGTTCCCTACAGCAGTTAGTCTTATCATTTTGGGGTTGATGCTCAAAGAAAAATATCTGTTTGGTAGACTGGATTGGGAAATGTAGGTTTCAACTGCAAATAAATAAATAAATTTGGGGAGTAAATGATAGATATGATAATGAAGGAAGAAAGAGCAAAACAAAGTTTCTACAAATAATACAAGGTGCTTTCTTTTACTTGGAGGGTTGACTGAGAGCAAAGACAGGCTTGATGAAACTAGATGTTCACCACAAACAAGCATTAAAAGGACCACCAAAATCTGAAATTGGAATGAATGAAATCGTAAGCAGTCCTTTTTAAAATAAAAAATTAATTAATTAATTAATTAATTAAAATAAAATTAATCCTTAATGTACAAAATATTTGCAAGTTTTAACCAATATGATGTCAATGTTACTGGTTATTGTCCTTCTTCTCAAACTCTTAACATGGTACTGCACAGTCGTTACTCCTTATGTTCTTCAATAAATGAGGTAGGCAACAGGTTCTTACTCAAGATCCTGAAGAGATAAGCAGTAATACACTCAGACCAATTGTTACCTGCGTCTTCAGTTATTGTAGACACCACTGTAACTACCAATCCAAACTTTACTTTTATTTTCACTATTCCGGAAAACTGCAGGTAAGGAAAGGAGTAACCTGAATATGCTCCAGGATGTAGGTCCTGACTCCTTCTTAAATACAACTATCACAAAAGTCTCTTGTGAGTATAATTCAATTCTGAAGTTAAGACATTTTAAAGGATGGCTGTTCACTACCCTCTTCTGATAAACAAAGAGTACACTTAAAGATTATGGCTGTTCACTACCCCCTTCTGATAAACAAAGAGTGTGCTTAAAGTTCCAGGAAATGTATTGCCCATCCAGTTCTTGGGGGGAAAAAAACATAAATGTTTGAACTTCTTTGTTCCCTACACCCTATAAAGACCCTGCTCAATTTAAGTTCAGGGCTCTTTGTTACTGTGTGTTCAGTGACCCCATGCATGTTTGGTGAATAAAATCCCCTTGCTTGTTGCATGAGAGTACGTCTCTTGGAGTCCTCCTTTACATGGCAAATTTTTTGGTCCTTACATTTGGAGATCCTACTGAGATTTCTTTCCATGTGGGAGGCTCCAACAGTCTTCTCCTGGGGTAAGTAAGGCCTTATTCTCACCAGAGTGTGAGTGTGTGATCACCTAAGGTATTTCAGACTGGCTGGGGCTGTGGCTGTGGCTTTTGAGGAGATGCATGAGTTCTCCCCGACTACAACTGACAGATGTATCTGGGAGTTGCAGGCCACAACTCTGAGGGATGCCTCAGAGGGGGAGGACCTCCGGGATGCCTGGATATGACCTATCTGATTAACTCTGACTTGGTAACCTTATTACCAAGACCTCAGAGACTCGGTAATTTCAAGCCAGTAAAAATTGTGTCTTTTGTGTTCTGTGAGTCTTGGAGGCATTTTGTGTCTTTGTCATTTTGTTGTGTGTGCTGTTGCTTGGAGTTTTTTCTTGTCCAGTCTGACAGATATGGTTCACACGACTTCAACTCCTCTATCTCTGACTTTGGATCATTGGTTATAACCCTCCTTTCTCTGAAGACACTTCTAGGTTAACTGGATTGGTAGAATCCCTTATGTTCTCTCATCAGCTCACTTGGGATGACTGTCAGCAGCTACTAGGAACTCTTTTTACCACAAAGGAACAGGACAGAATCCTCTTAGAAGCCAGAAAGCAGGTTCTTGGACAGGAGAGGAAACCCACCCAACTCCAGAATGCCATCGATGATATGTTTCTGCTGAACTGCTCCAGTTGGGACTCAAATACTTCTGAAGGTAGGGAGCATCTGTCCATTTATTGCCAGACTTTGGTAGCAGGTCTCCGAGCAGCTGCATGCCAACCCACCAACTTGGCCAAGGTGAGAGAGGTTATTCAGGGACCTGACGAGTCATCCTCAGTATTTTTAGAGAGACTAATGGAGGCCTACCATAGATTTACTCTCTTTGATCATCAAGCTGAGGAACAGATGGCCTCAGTTTCTATGGCTGTCATTGGTCAGTCAGCCACAGATATCAGGCACAAGTTATAATGTTTAGATGGGTTGCAGGATTTAAATTTAAGAGATCTAATAAAGGAGGCAGAGAAAGTCTTTCATAAAAGGGAGATGGAGGAAGAAAAGGAACAGAGAAAAGAGAGAGAGAAAGAAGAAAGAGAAATGGCTAAGGAAAAACAGAGAACAAAAGAATTGACAAAGACCCTGGCCACAGTAGTTGAAGACACTGTTGAGGATAAAGAGAAGTTTAAGAGAGGCAAGAGAGGGAGCAACCTGGGCCCACATCGCCATCCTCCTCTGGACCCAAATCAATGTGACTACTGCAAAGGTACAGGACATTGGTCCAGGGATTGCCCTAAGAATAAAGAGGCTCATGGACATTGACATGCTTTGTTGGCCTTAGAAAATGATTACTAGGGGAGACAGAGCTTGGACCCCCTCCCCGAGCTCAGGGTAACATTTGATGTAGAGGGGATGCCAATCAACTTTGAAGTAGATATGAGAGCGGTGTACTCTGCCCTTCAGTCTCCACTAGGACCACTTTATAGTAAAAAATCCTTAGTCCAGGGAGTCAATGGTAGCCAATAACATGCCTGGACCACAATAAGAACTATGGACTTGGGGAACAGAAAAGTCCAGCATTCCTTCCTTATTATTCCTGAGTGTTCTGCTCCACTAATGGGGAGAGATCTACTGACCAAGTTAAGGGAAAGGATCACATTCAATATTAAGGGACCAAAAGTGGAATTCTTAAACCTGTTGGTGAGCCAACCTGTGGTGACTGCCCTCACCTTGTCAATGGAAAAAGAATACCAACTATATGCAGAGTCAGAGCAAATCCTGAGAATCTACCCCTCAAACATGGTTTGACTCCTGGGCAGAGGTTGCTGGGCTAGGATTGGCAGTAAAACAGCCTGATGTGGGAATGCCTTTCTGTATGCTGTGAATCTCAATTTTTAAATAAAGGATCTGTTTTGGGCCATGACAGGTACCATAGAAGAAGTAGGAGGAGGAATCAGAATAGGTAGGAAAGGAAGGGCAGAGTCAGAGAGAGATCGAGCTGAAGCCACCCAAGGAGCAACATGTAGGAGCAAAGGTGAGCCACAGGCCACATGGCAGACAGATTAATAGAAATGGGTTGAGTTAAGATGTAAGAGCAAGCTAGCAAAGTGCCTGAGCCATAGGCCAAACAGCATCAAGTTAATATAAGTGTCTGAATCATTTTGGGGGGTCTGAGTGGGCGGCTGGGCAGCTAAGGGGTCTGGCACGGCAAGTCTATGGGTCCAGGTCCCTGGCCAACCGAGATCAAGAAACCCTACTACTACGGATGGTTTCCCAACATGGGCCAAATATACACTGAAAGCCTGAGAAAGTTTAAAGAGTATTTTAGATCAGAAGCTGAGCCAAGGCAGCTTCCAAATTGTGTAAACTAAGTGGGTCATTGTACAAAGAAAGCATGGCGTCTAGGTCACATTCAAAATGGCGCCAGAGGACTGGCAGCAGGCAGTGTAAGTTGTAATCAGGATTGCTTCTGGACAAATATGATTTCATCAACCAAGACCCCCTAAAAAAATCTCTAATAGAAAGAGATGGCCACATCAACTTCAAGACTGCAGAGTATGATTCTGTCTAACTCATGAGATTTTCAATGCCCCTTAATCAGCAGGAAGTAGTAATGGAGAACTACACCCAAATTCCCCAAATATTGTTTCTAAATGTTTGTTTTCATTATAAATGGTTAGTGGTCATAGTTAATCTCTTTCTAAGAAGAAAAAGGGGATATGGTATATAAATGATTTTTTTAAAAAAATTAGATTATTGAATGTACTTAGATCAGGAAATCAGCTGTTAATCTCAAAATGCTTTACATTGATATAATTGATACAAATTTAAGGTCAATCTTGTTATGCTGTACGTGTGTTTCTATTCTTGTTTAAGGTATGATGTTCATGTAACTAATTTAAAATTGTAATGTATAATTAAGAAATGAAGGTTAATAGTCACTTTTGATAGTCAAACTTATAGTTAGGTTAGTTAGGATTCTTAAGTATACAAAAATATATTTCACTTAGGTAGGTAATCTTCAAATACTTCTAAGACCTACAGAATATGGCATTTAAAATATTTTAAAAACTTAGACTTTTCTGGACAGTGAGACAGATTTCTTCCTGGCAGCACCAATCTTCTTGAAGAGAAAAATGGGCATCGAGGAAACTCCATATGGAGTCTACTCTATTTGTGGTAATGGTTAGCCACTGGAGAAGGACCTGTTCTTATATTGACTGCTTGACAGTATGCTGTTTAAACTGGACATGCAGGTTCCATAGGAAGATGATCTCTGAACTTTGGCAGAACAAACTGAGATGGTTCTTCAGGTTCCTGCTTTACAGAGAAAACTGTCAGACATTCTATAGGATTCAAAGAAAAGCAACAGATGAACTGTGCCAGAATGGGCAGAGCAGATTTCCTGCTTCACTAAAATGATAAAAGACTCTGGGCCTATAGGCTGAAGATGGATGCCCCAACTTTATAAAGGAACTTTGGGTGACTGTCCAGATAGATAGGTGTCATCTCTGTCCTTTCTATATTTTAGAAATCGCTTGCACTTCTGGTTTACTTGGGTAAATATATCCTTCTGTGGTCTTTGATGTAGTTGAAAATTAAATAGTTATAGGTATAGTTTCTCTTACTCATTTGAAGTAATGGATATGAAACTTTAGATTCATAAAGATAAGGTAGATGATAGAATATTTTCTTTAATTTTGCTAAATATAAATAGACTAGATATTGTAACTGTAATTCTTGCTTGGTAGCTATTTTGTTATATGTAATTTTGCTATGTTAAAATTGAAACCTTCCTTTTTGATTAGACAGAAAGGGGGAAGTGATGTGGGAATGCCTTTCTGTATGTTGTGAATCTCAATCTTTAAATAAAGGAGCTGTTTTGGGCCATGACAGGTACCAAAGAAGAAGTAGGAGGAGGAATCAGAATAGGTAGGAAAGGAAGGACAGAGTCAGAGAGAGATCAAGCTGAAGCCACCCAAGGAGCAACATTTAGGAACACAGGTGAGCCACGGGCCATGTGGCAGACAGATTAATAGAAATGGGTTGAGTTAAGATGTAAGAGCAAGCTAACAAAGTGCCTGAGCCATAGGCCAAACAGGATCAAGTTAATATAAGTGTCTGAATCATTTCGGGGGGTTTGAGCAGGCGGCTGGGCGGCTTAGGGGTCTGACACGGCAGGTCTTTGGGTCCAAGTCCCTGGCCGCCTGAGATCAAGAAACCCTACTACTACAACAGCCCCCAGTGGTAGTAACCTTAAAGCCCTTTGCTTTTCCAGTCTTGGATAAACAATATTATATGAGCAAAGAAGCTCAAGAGGGAATTAGACCCCATATACAGAAACTCCTTAATTTAGGGGTACTGAAGTCAGCCAATCAGCCTGGAATACTTCCTTGTTACCCATCAAGAAGCCAGGGACTGGGTACTATAGACCAGTACAAAATCTGTGCGAAATCAATAGCAGAGTGCAAGATATACATCCTACTGTGGCAAATCCTTATAACTTGCTCAGTACTCTTAACCCTGAAAGAACTTGGTGTACTGTACTTGATTTAAAGGATGCTTTCTTTTGTCTGCCTTTGCATAAAGACAGTCAAACTTTGTTCACTCTTGAATGGGTGGACCAGGAGATAGGGTCCTCCAGTCAACTAACTTGGACATGCCTGCCCCAAGGGTTCAAGAACTCCCCCACTATCTTTGAGGAAGCTCTCCATAAAGACATAAGTTCCTTTAGGACTAAACATCCTGAAGTTACCATGCTACAGTATGTGGATGATTTATTGTTAGCAACAGACACCAAAGAGGACTGTGAATATGGAACCCAAGAGTTATTGAATGAATTGGCCAAATTGAGGTACCAAGCTTTGGCAAAGAAAGCCCAAATTTGTAAGAAAGAGGTGGCTTTCCTAGGATACACTCTCAAGGATGGTTAGCAATGGCTCACAGAGGCTAGAAAGAAAACTGTGACCCAGATACCTCTGCCCACAAGTTGAAAGCAGCTGTGTGAGTTCTTGGGAACAGTTCTTGGGTTTTGTCAGTTGTTGATCCCTGGATTCACATCCCTTGCTGCCCCACTTTATCCCCTACTCAAAGGAGATGCTGTCTTTCAGTGGGAACTGGAGCAGCAGGAAACCTTTGACAACATTAAAAAGGCACTTCTGCTGGCCCCAGCCTTAGCTCTCCCAGATGTGGACAAACCATTCACACTCTATATAGAGGATTGTAAGGGCATGGCTTGAGGAGTATTAATGTAAACCTTGGGCCCCTGGAAAAGGCCAGTGGCTTACTTGTCCAAACGACTGGACTCAGTTGCTAGCGGATGGCCATGCAGTCTAAAAGCAATTGCAGTGGATGTCCTTCTGGCCAAGGATGTGGACAAGCTTACTCTAGGACAAAAATTGACTATTGTAGCCCCTCATACATTAGAGAGTGTGATTCAGCAGCCTCCAGACAGGTGGCTCTCTAACATCAGAATTACCCACTATCAGAGCATTCTTCTAGACAAAGAGAGGGTGACTTTCGGGCCCCCTTCAGCCTTAAACTCTGCTACTCTGCTCCAGGATGAGGCCATGGGATCTGTGCTACATACCTGCCAGGAGATCTTAGTGGAAGAGACCGGAATCTGCAAGGATTGGAGAAACCAGCCGTTATCCAACTCAGAGGTAACCTGGTTTTTGGACAGGAGTAGTTTCCTCCAGAACAGTAAGAGATGAGTGGGAGCAGCAGTAGTTAATGTGACTAAAGTCATCTTGTCCTCTGGGCTTTCAGAAGGAACATCCACTCAGAAGGCTGAACTAATAGCCCTCATTAAGGCCTTAGAGCTAGCAAAGGGAAAACAGGCAACTATCTATACTGATAGCCGTTATGCTTTTGCCACAGCCCATGCTCATGGGGCCATTTACCAACAAAGGGGACAGCTAACCTCAGCTGGCAAGGAAATCAAACATAAAGTAGAGGTCTTAAGACTTTTGGCTGCAGTCATGCTTCCCAAAGAACTAGTCATTGTCCAATGTGCTAGCCACCAGAAAGGCTTAGACCCAGTAGCACTGGGTAACAGACGAGCAGATGAAGAAGCAAAAGTAGCAGCACTGAGGGACCCAAAAGAACTGTTCCTAGTAATCAAAGAATGTCAACAGCTTCCTCAAAGATCATCTGGTATTCCACCACTAGCAGAACAAGAATCCCTAACCTACTTACAACAGGTTCATCAATTCACCCACTTGGGGCCAAAGAAATTACAGCAGCTCTTGAAAGATCAGAACAAACTATATCCACTGTCAACCTCTAAGAGAAGAGAACTAGAAGATCATGTGACAATGGAATGCCAGGCATGCCAAACTGTAAATGCCTATAGCTCCAAAATACCTGAAGGAAAAAAGATTAAGGGAGACCCGGACTGGGCAATTTTGGGATGTCGATTTTACTGAAGTAAAACCTGTAAGGTATGCACTTAAGTATTTGTTAGTCTTTGTAGACACTTTTTCAGGTTGGGTAGAAGCCTTCCCCACTAAAAGAGAAATGGCCCAGGTCATAATCAAGAAGATCATGGAAGAATTTTTTCCTCGGTTTGGTCTGCCAAAGGTAATAGGGTCTGATAATGGATGGCGGATGGCGTTTGTGGCCCAGGTAAGTCAGGGTGTGGCCAGGATATTTCAGATTGATTGGAAGTTACACTGTGCAAACACACCCCAAAGTTCAGGACAGGTAGAAAAAAATGAATAGGACAATAAAAGAGACTTTAATCAAATTAGCTATAGAGACTGGCTTAAAAGATTAGACCATTCTCCTACCTTATGCTCTATTTAGGACCAGGAATACCCACTCCTATCTTATGTGTAACCTGACCCTTTATGAAATTTTATATGAGACACCCTCTCCAGTAAGAGACTTGTCCCCCATTCTAGAAGTTAATGACTCCTTACACACATCCTTGCTTGACAGACTGCGGGCTTTAGAAAAAGCCCAGAGGTTCTTGTGGCGACAACTCTAATGAGACTTATATCATAACCCCTAGCTCCTCCTGTGACTGGAGTGGAAATCACAGACTTACTCGACCCGAGGTTTCTGGACAAGGAACGTGCCTAGGAAATCCCCCAGACTAAATCAAACAGAATCTGTGCTCACAAGTCTTCCGTGTAAACTCCACAAGAGGCACTCAGTATCTAACCCCACCTCAAGGGACCCGATGGGCATGCAATACCAGACTTACCCCTTGTGTTTCCACCCAGGTATTCAATAACTCAGCTCATTTTTGTGTCATGTCTAAACTTTTTCCCCGAGTGATATATTACCAGGGAGAAGAATTTGAGAACAAAATAAAAGATAAAACTAGACTTCAGAGAGAGTCTATATCGTTAACCTTAGCCATACTTATGGGAGTAGGTGTCAGGGCTGGAGTGGGAATGGGGGCCATGGTGATAGTTCACAGGTCACAACAGGTAGCTCTACTACAGGCTGCTATTGACCAAGACTTAAAAGCCATAGAAACCTCAGTGACAGCCCTGCAGGACTCTTTAACCTCCTTGTCAGAAGTGGTGCTGAAAAACAGGCCTGGGCTAGATTTATTATTCATGAAAGAAGATAGTCTATGTGCCACCTTAAGAGAAGAATGTTGCTTTTATGCAGACCATTCAGGAGTAGTTAAAGAATCAATGACCAGACTTAGAGAGCACCTCTTTGAGAGACAGAAAGAGCAGGAGGCATAACAAAGATGGTGTGAATCTTGGTTTACTCAGTTTCCCTGGCTTACTATACTGCTGTCTGCTTTAACGGGGCCATTAATTGTGTTGCTTTTAGTAATAGCTATAAGACCATGTGCTTTAAATAGAGTAGTAAACTTTTTTTAAAGGGGTAAATTTAAAATGTCAAGCGAATGCTTGTTAGACAACAATATTCAGTCCTAAATGACCTAGACAATCTCTAGGATTAGAGATTTGCATAAGAAGACTTGGGGAATATAAGGGATGGCTGTTCACTACACCCTTCTGATAAACAAAGAGTGTACTTAAAGTTCCAGGAAATGTACTGCCCATCCAGTTCTTGGGGGGGGGGGGCATAAATGTTTGATCTTCTTTGTTCCCTACACCCTACAAAAACCCTGCTCAATTTTAGTTCAGGGTGTTCAGTGAGCCCCATGCATGCTTGGTGAATAAAATCCCCTTGCTTGTTGCATGAGAGTATGTCTCTTGGAGTCTTCCTTTACGCAGCAAGTTTCTCAGCCCTTACAAAATACTCTCAGTTTAAAAATAAAATTTAAAATAAATGGGTCAGGCAGTAGTGGCACACACCTTTAACCTCAGCACACAGGAAGCAGAGGCAGAGGGATCTCTATGAGTCCAAGGTCAGCCTGGTCTACAAAGTCAATTTCAGGACAGTCAGGGCTACACAGAGAAATACTTTCTCAGGGGGAAAAAAAAGATGTATTAATGAATTTGTCTTAATCTGTATTTTTAAGTCTATCAATACTTTTTTAAAATGGAATAGAATGCATCAGAGTTTAGTGAATATATGGTTAGAATAATAATGTTTTCTGGGATTATTGTTCACTTGAGACAGAAGTGTTATTTTTTTATCTCTTCTGATTAGTTTTAGTTGGGAATCTAGTCTGTCTGCTTTGAGGATAGTAATATATGCTGCTTCCTTGTGCCATTTGGTTAGAGAAAGCACTTTCTTCCATTCTTTTACCCCAACATAGCTCTAAGATAGCTTTCTTGCCAACAAGAAAGACACAGAGTTCATTTCTTGGTCTATTCAGTCAACTTTCTGTGTTTTTTGAGTAGAAATTTTGGGGCCATTCCTATTTAAGTTATTATTGAACTGTGCATGTTAATTGAAATCTTTGTGTTGTTGATTTTTGACATGGTTTGTGTTCTTAGTTGTATTTGTCAGCGTCACATAACGAGCTTCACTGAGCAAAGGCCTACAGATTGAAAAATAAACACACAGGAGTCATTCTTGAACCAAGAATGCCCTTTATTAAAGCTCAGGGAAAGCCTAATACACTGGGAGTTGCCTTTTGACCTTGAGTAACCCCTACAGCTTGCAAGCAACACCTGACCTTAACCAGCGTCTTTGTCCTCTGATAACTTCCTCATTTGTAAATTATAGCACCCACTTGGGCTTAGTTCCTGATAATGGAAATGGATCAATAGGTTACTGTAAACACTGCTGGCCAGTAAACAGTGCTAAAGCCTGGGGGCTGCAGGCTGACCTCTACATTAGTGGTGCTTGATATTTTAGTAATTATATCTTTTTTTTTTTCCTACAATCTCTTGGCTATGCTCTCTTTGGTCTGAAATATTGCTTCCTGTAATTTTCTTTAGGTTTGGTTTGTTGGCGATATAATATATTCAGGCTGTTTATATCATGCTGGTTATGTTAGTGCAGGTTGACATTCATAGTCTTTTATGACTTGGAAGGCATTGCTCCAGTTTCTTCTCGCTTTTTAATTTTCTATTGGGAAATCAGCTGTCATTCTGATGGACTTCTCTTTATATGTGACTTGTGCTTCCCCCCCATTTCAATAAGCTTTCTTTGTTATATATACTAAGTGTTTAAATTGTCACATACCAGGAAGATTTTCTTTTGTCCTCTTATATATTGGATATTCTATATGCTTTTGCTATCTATAAATATGCCTTTCCTTAGCATGTGAAAGCTTTCTTTATGATCTTGTTAAAGATAGAGTCTATACCTTGGACCAGGAATTCTTCTCCATCATCTATAAATGCAACTGGAATTTTTTAAAACCATTTTTTATAATGTCCCATGCTTCTTTTTTCTATGTTTTTTATTATTTTTATTTTTCTTGCTTATTTAGCCTAGATATCCTACTTTATCTCCGTGTCCTGTTATTTTAGCTTCTGCTGATCCATTCTACTTGCAAGGCTTTCCTTAGAGTCTTCTAGTTGGATTATTGACTTTTTCAATTCCATACTCACTTCAGCTCGAGTCCTTTTCAGTGTTTCTCTCATTATTGAATTTTATTCTTAAGGCCTCAATTATCTTCATGCCAATATCCTAGGAATTCTGAATATTAGCAGAAAGCCAAAAGGCCTTGTTAAGGATGCTGAGTATTCTATATTCATTTTTTTTGTAGTTAGAAAGTGGTGGACAATTCAGTTTGAGAAATAAGGAAGGGTGATGATGTTGAGTTGGTGGAATTATAGTAATGAAGTACACTACTTCCTTGATAGGTATCATTTTTATCTTTGTTTATTCTCTGATTTCATTGGATTGCATATTTCCCTTTTCATAAATAGGCAATGGTCATGAATATTTTATACAAGAAATTTCTCAAATGTTCTTTTGTGTGAGGAAAGGATTCAAATGAAGCCAAACCATTCATTAGTAAATAACTATAAGAAATGTGAGATCCCCTTCTGTTATAAAATTCAGTATTCTCTGGAATGTATGTTGAGGGTCAGTTCTAAAAGTATCTAGCTAATTAGGCAAGACACATAAATAGCAAGTAAGTCTATAAGTTACAGAGTGGCATACATAAATGTAAGTAAAACTCTTACAATATAGAGGCAGGTGACAACGTGTGTTTGTTCTGTGTGTATTTTATCATCTGCTGTTTGAAGATGCATTTGGGAATTAAGATTTAAAGCACTCAGAAAGCATCTCCAAAAGAACCAGATGGGCAGATTAAATTCCAAAATTTGGCAAAATCATATGCTCTGATCATTAATGCTACCAGCTGAGGGGAAAAAAATAATCCCTTAAGCTGAGAGATGAGCAAAAGCTGCAGTTCTCACTTTCCCACCTGCACTAAAAGCAGAATATACCATGGCCTGCTGCCAATGTGGGATGATAGTTCTCTAGGCACTTAGTCATGGGGCAGCACCAAATGAGCCATCTCCCAACTGAACATCTAGGAAAATTTAAGTACTTTAGGGAGGTGCTTTCACCACATGTTCTTATTGCCTTTGAGAAAAGAAAAATTACTCTTATTTGTTTGGGCTTTAGCAAGGTGCTATATTTTCCATTTACTATTTAAATTTTTGACCATAAGATTATTGAGCCAAATTAAGAGGCTAAATTTGCTGGTATTTCCTTATAGCACAGTGAAATGGAAACTAATATAAAATTATTCTCTTTCAGTTTTTTTTTTTTTTTTTGGTTTTGGTTTGGTTTAGTTTTTCATTTGTTTGTTTGTTTTTAATATGGTAGTGCCAGTGGGTTATTTAAGTATGAATTAAGCAAATCCTCCAGATGAGACATTTTCAAATACATTCATGGAAATTTGTTTTCTGGTTCTCAGATTATCCAACCATACCTGAATAGAGAGATAAGTCTAAGATGTAAAAAGTATTTGAAGAGAGACTTTTTTTTAGAGTCCCTTTAGCCCCTACCTGCAATGATAGTGTTTCCCACTGGTTTGTGTTTCCCGAGACACTCACCTGGTGAAAAGGACTTCCTTCACAAACTATGCAAGCCCTTTTAGACTCCTAAGCATTATCAGGCAGGAATAGGGAGGCATTGCTAACAGATCAAATGTGGTTGTAAAGAAGAGGGAAATGAGTGGTGTTACCTTGGCTCCATATAATGGGTACCTAAGTAAGACTATGAGAAGTGCAAATCTGGAAAGGAAAGCTAGATGCTCTGGGACTGAGAAAAAAGTCACAGCTGGCTTCAAACATCCACTTGAGTCAAAGGACTTTCAAGAGATGCTGATGACCACCTAGGATCCTGAAGAAGAGCAGCAAGTTATGTGATGCACAGAACCGGTTTATGGTGGCATCAGTGAAGTCTTCATCACCTGCTCCACTTTCTCTATCAGCTCTTAGAGATAAGAAATGGATAAACGAAGCCCAGGTTCCTGTGCTAAATGCTTGCTTCTCAGCTGGTACTGTTATTTAGGCAAGTTCTGGAAACGTAAGTTGGTAGGAGCCTAACTCGAAGAAGTATAATCAGAAGATCACATTCAATCTTTGGTTCTTTTCTAATGTGAAGTCAAATACCTTTTCCACACATTTCCACCATCATAACATTTTGCCTGGATAATCTCTGAAACCATAAACTGAAATAAGTTATTTTCATAGTGGATTTTGTTTGATGCTAGTAAGAAAGACAAGAAAGTAGGCCAGTTAAAATATATGATTATAGACTAGCAAGACAGAGAAGTCACAAAGAAACTCTGTAAAATTATTTTCATTTGTAAAATGTTCGTATATGTAAGTATACAATGAAATGCAATATGTACACCCCTTTACCCTCCAAGCTTCCTTATATACATCATCCCTCACAAATTCATGTATTATTCATTATTTATAACCTACTAAGTCCAGTTACTGTCATCCATAAATGCATGTGGGACTGAGCATTCACTGCAGTATGGGAAACCTACCAAGGGCCATATCCTCAAACAAAAATGATCTTCCCTCAGCAGCTATCAATTGACAATAGCACCCAGCATGTATGAATTCTGGAAATTATATAAAACTCCTGTATCAGTATTTCAGCTCCCTTCATCTTGTGCAGACCCTGTGGAGGTAACCACAGCTGATGCTGCAAGCATATGAATTTGATAGCCATGCCATACCCAGAAGACAGCATTCCACAGCAAGCTTTCTTATCCTGCAGTTCTAACCTATTGCCTGTCTTCTCTTCCATGGTGTTCACAGTGACTCATCTCAATTGCTAGCTTCTAGTCTGCAGCAGGAGTAAATTGTCAAAATGGTTGATTTCCTTTAAGTTTTGATTATTTTTTATTATTTTTTAAATCTGAGATTATATTATGTAATTATCCTTTTCCTGTTCCTCCAAACTCTCCCATAAACCCCTCTTTCTTGCTTTCAAATTACTGGACTCTTTGTTCATTATAATTTTTTACCCATGTATACATTTATGTACATATGCCAAGGTCTAGCAACATCCATCTGAATCATCTCAAACAAGCTCTAGGCTGCCAGGATCTACCTTGCATGTCGTAACCCACAAGCCCTTCCCATACCACACCCAACCTTATATCCTTATAGATCCTCCACTAGTGTCTAGCATGGTAAAGAAAATAAGTAGGTATATATACATATATATTAACATATATATGTGTGTGTGTGCCACATATATGACTAAATATATGCATGTATATAGGAATATATGTATGTATGTGTTCATACATGTGTGTACATTCCTAAATACATAAATATTGTGTTTTCAGTCTGTATTGTGTTACTTGTATATATTTGTTTTCAGAGTTTACCATTTGGCATTGGATAATCAATGGGCATTCTTCTTTTCCAAGCCCCCATATGTATGCCAGTTTCCTCATTCAGGGCCCTGGTCTAGTCTGGACATTTTCATCTTAGCTGCAACCAAGCTCTAGACTTCTGACAGGTACCAACCTACTTTTCCCCATCACAGGCTCCTCCCATACCACATATAAATGCTTCACCCAGGCAGATTCTTATACATCCTTTCCAAGAATCTAGCCTGGTGATGTGATTTTAGCCTATATCCTTTGCCATGCGTTCTTCCTACTGCTTACATCTATTCCATAGTCCAGGCCTGGACTAGGACACACATCTTGCATACCAGCCCAAGTCCCTCTTTCTATGTGATTTTATCCCACATAAACCAGTTCCAATATCTAAACCCAACCTACCTGTATATATTTTCTTCCACTCTAATCATTAGACACAGAAAAACAAAAGCGCCCATATACCCAAATCTAATTGCAAAAATACAAATAATATAAAAGGTCAAACAAGAAACTCCCATCCAAAACAATCAGCCTTGTATAAATGTTCACCAATAAAAAATTACCTAGATAGGAAACAGAATTTAAAAGAACAATCATCAAAGAATTTAAGGAGCTTAAAGAAGGTAAAGGAATAGCTCAATGTGTTAATTTAAAAAAAAAAAACTTGCAAATAATCACTTGAATACTGCCCAAAGAAACACAAAAATAATGTAGATGTCTACATCAGGAATGCACAACATTATCTTAGTGCAGACTGGCTTAGGGTACTAAGTGCATAATGAGCACTCTAGGAACCTGCTAGGCCCCTTCATTGCTCAAGGATGCCCATATGTAAAATCTCTATCAGTATGATTTTCTGACTCAGGCATGATCCTGATGGCCATTTGATCACTTCTCTTGTCTTGTTATTGTTATCATAAATAAATACAACCAGGACATAAAGTCAGCAGAAGCCATGTCTGACAGAAGCATTCCATTTTCAATGTTAACATGTCTTTGTTTAATTGGGTCTCTTAAATTAACAGCTGGGATTATATGTTAAGCTCTTTCTTCTCTATTCATCCACTGTACAACAAGTAAAATAGTGCTTTCAAGTTAAAAGATGCCAAAAGGAGCCAACGAAAAGCATTTAAGATGCCTTTATGGTCACTCTGCCTCAAACTGTTTTGTTCCGCTTATCTCTTCCCTTTCTGGGGAAACGACCTATGGACATAATCAGTATTTACCATCACACCCTTAACTTGCTGTGAACTTTACTCAGTGATTTTGCACAGAAACTTCAAAATACTTTGGGGAGGAAAGATATAGAATAATAACCAACACTTTCAAACAGCCATGTTTTTGATGCCATTATGCAAGTTAAATGGCCAAGAGGTTTCCAGAACTCACATTGATGCTTTTACATTATACACACTCATTCCTAAAAGCTGGTGCCCAAGGACCTAATTCTCAGTTAAAGCAATACATAGATGAGTTTTTGCCATACTCCCTTCCCTTTATCTGCTCATTACTATTTGGTTCATTTAAACAAATATGTAATGTTCTACAAATAATTTCTCCGCAAACTGGTGGGTCAATTCAACTGTTTTGTTGAACAGCTATACGAAAGAGGACTAAATAAATGCTTTCTCTTTTAGATTTTCTCCCTGAGAATTCTGTCCTAGCTTCCTATGTTTGTGCTTCACTTGCAGCTCACACTCATTTCAGATAAAGCAAGTCAATGAAGGGCAAATGCCACAGAGTAGTTAGCAATGGACTGAAAGGTTCTTGTTTTCCCTTGCCAGCTGTGTAGCTTGGAAAGGCCTAGGTGCTATAGCTGGAAAATTGCTGTATTACATCAAGCTGTTAGCACAGAGGCTTAGTGCTAATCCAGGACTCTCTGAAATGTGTCCTATAACCTCTGGGCACTAATCTTCCTCATAGCAGCTTGCTCCTTCCCCCAGCACTTAGGATGGATGCACAGAACCAGTCTCATCTACAGCTCACCGAGTTCTGTTGCTGATTACTTTTGTGTGTTAAGCCTGCTAAATTCTAATGCTATAATTCAATAGTTTGTGTCCTCAAAGTGCTATATAATCAAGACAATTGCCATCTGTAACTAATGCACCAGTCCAAAAGGATACTTTGAGCAAAACTATGGTGGGGAGCGTTGATCTCCCAAATGACCAAAACTAGCTTCCTAGTGGTATTTTTGGTTAGTCTTGTGTTCATTATTTTTGTCATGGATTTGCTGAAGATGAGAACTCTAAGAAAAGGGATATTCTTCATCTTATGCCCTGTGGTTTCATATGAATGAGCTGTTCAGCTGAAGAAATGTAATCACAGTTATAAAAGAAACAGGACAAATACCAGGACTCAGTTCTCTAGTCTGGACTGGAGAAAAAACAAAAAAATATGTATAGCTTAAGATTTCTGAGAAGTAACTGGTTTTTAGGATCAGGTTTTGTCAGGGAATCAAGGGGAAGAAAACATTTTTTGTTTTTAATGTAAGAAACATGCAATTTATCTTCTTCTTTTGAAACAATGACCTTAAGGCAAAGTTGTTGGCATTCATTGGTAGCAAAGTCTGAGATCACATGACTGATTAACACTCCATCAGTGTCCTGATCTCTTTTCCATCACATCTCATAGTGAACATTGTTGTCTCTTGGGCCTTTTCATTTTTACCAGTTTTCATTACTGACCTTATGGCTGCATGCATTTATACATTCACTTGATTTTATCTTTCTTCTTAGACTTCCAACCTGGAAATTGGTTTTCTTTTATATTATTTAAAACAAACAGGCATTGAAGAAATAATATGTCTTTAAAATTCAATGGTTGTAATTTTCCAATTAGGTGATTTTATCCATGTTACCAAGAACTGCATTTACCCAGCCAAAGTAGGTTTTCACAGATTAGCACATAATGCGTGTCTACAGCTTTGGGGCGACTTTCAATATTGAAACACACACATGGATTTTCTCACATACTGTATTTTGTTTGACTTATATATGTGGATAAGAAACACAGAGTCAACTCTAGGACCCAAAAGAAGGGTGCAGCTTTCACATTATCTAAAACAATGGAGATTTTACTCAAGCTGATCTTTATCATATACTGCATCCTATTTGGAAAGACAGCCTCCTCTGTTTCCCTGAATTGCTATTCCTACTCTCTACTCAGTATCAGTAGCACATCTTCAATTATGTTGATAAATATTAGCTCCTTGCCAAGTTCAGGAGGCAGAAAAGACAGGAGAGCAGAAGGGAAATCTCCCTTCTAGGCAGAACAGCACATATTCTTGTTGTACCCAGACTTCATCTCACTGCAGAAGCAATACTGTGGTGGGATGGTATCAGTAGATGAAATGACAGTCCTCTGGAAAATTGTAACCAATACAAAAACATTATGAGATGGGAATGTATTTTTACATTATTATTACTTGTTCAGATGCACACTATGGGATTTTGCAATACATCCACACCATTGTTAATTTTATGATTTTAAGTAGTAATCCTGGTTGTTTGCTCTGAAAATATTGAAATAACATTTTTGAGGGAACAAGAAAGAACATTTGTAGCATAACTGTATTTCAGGCCTTGTGCTCCCACATACAGGAACTATTATCTCCATTTCATAAATGATAAAATTGAAACTCAGAATTGCTTAGCAAGCTGTACCACTTAGCTTCTCTTTTAAAGTATATTTGCCTTTCAACTCCATTGGCTGATAATTTGAGGATACAATTTGTTCACAGATTGGAAATTGCCAATATTTACCATTTTGAAAAGGTGTGATCATAAATTTATTTTGGCACTTACAAAAATACAACAAACAACCATAAAGAACAGATCAGCAACCCTACCAGTGTAATACATCAAACTGCATGCCTGTTCCTGTTTTTCCTTTTGGGCTTACTGTTTGTTCAAAAGTGAGCTGCTTAAAATGCACAGTCTTTTGGCACAAGGTTTCATTTCTTGATACTTCAGTGTCTGTATGTGTGAAAATGAGGGGATGGTGGTACTGTGAGATGCTTGGTGGCTAGTAGAAAAAATGTGCTTGGAGAGCTCTGGGTGTATGATGCTCAGGGTTATCTTGTGTATCATTTGTGGCATCAGTTCACAATGCCTCATCTCTCTGTTTTGCTACCACTGTTTTCTCCTCTGAGCTGTATTTAAATGAAGGAAATGTGATGGTTATTAAATGTTCATGGCTCTTTGGGTTTAAGCCTTATCATTAAAGATTAGTTTCTTCCAAATAAAGTCTCTCTGGCTTCTAAAGTCTGCCCATTTACATCTCCACTATCTCGGTGCTCCTCCACTAGCCATCATCCATAGTCATCACATGTTCTGAACATAAAACCCATGTGGCATTTGGTGGTGCCAGCTAGTATACATCAAAAGGAGGGTGACCTTCTGTGCTTGTTGGGTCCTGTACAGGTTTTTGTTGCAACTCACAAAGTAAGTGGCTTAAAATAACTAATACATTGTTAGAAGGAGGTTAGAAGTTTAAAAATTACCATGTTGGCATAGTTTCTTTTGGAGGGTGCAGGGAACAGTACCCTCCTTTGGCTTCTCTGAATTCTAAAACTGTCCAAGCTGCTTGGCTTATAGCCATAAAACTATGAACACTGCCTCCATAAACACATCTTGTTGGTATTTAATTCTCCTAGCTCCCCACTGAACACTTTTGCAAGTGGGAGCACAGACTTATTTCAGTAGGGCCATTATTTTTCTCAGAAGATGCCCTTGCCATTGGAGTCTCTGAGTGAGAAGAGAAGCATTTGTAGTTCGCTATTTGACTTCATATGGGTATTGTAAACTTGTCTTACTTTGGAAATCAACATAGTTTCCATTTTCTGTGACTTTATACATGGTTTTTATAAAAACTTCTTGTTAAATTGAACTTCTAGCAGACTATGGTTTAAATGTGTTAGAATCCTTTGCATTTTTAGTTAACCTTCTAGAGATGCTCATTTATTGGTCAAAATTCTCTTCAGAAGCAGAATCAGTAGTATGTGCAAATTAACATGTATACTACAGGTATTTACTCATTTGGTTATTGAGGCAAAGGCACTTTACTTGACATCTACTAGCCATGGATACAGAAAACTCATTGTTGTTATTCTGTCTACATTCCAAGGCCCAGGAACTAGAGATGAAAACTTGTATCTCAGTTCAAGAATGGTAGAAAGCTAAGTTCAAAGAGGCAAGCAGGAAATATCTACACCTTTAGAATGCCTGCCCACATTAAAGAGAGTAATCTCCTTTACTATGTCTGCCAAGTCAGATGTTAATCTCACACAGATTCATGCCTCAAAATAATATTTCACCTGGAAACCTTAGAACTAAGACAAAATTAAACACCTCAGCATTCAAGTTATCTACTTAGTTTTCTCCTGCAGATCATAATGTCACTCTTGATGCCATTCTATGCCAACAGGAGTAGATAGTGGCTTCATACATTCAGCTCACAGTTATACCTCTCTGACAACCATTACTGAGTACCTATTTTTCATGTTTCCAATAAAGCCTCAATCTACAGCCACCTTTCCATTTGCCATCACCCCAAGTTCTAAATCAAGACTAGAACACACGTTTCTCCACTGAGAGTAAAGTGAAGACCTCAAGAGAGAAAGGAACCTGCCTTAGCTTATTGTAACAAGAGCAGGAAATGCATGAGGGCAAAACAGGAGGGAATGACTGGGAGCCACCCACAATAGAAGGATGAATCTTCATAGTACATGCTGAGTGTCAAAAGGCTAATCTTAAAAGTAGGCATCTTATAATTTTTTACCTGTTGTCTTTTTCTGAGAGCATATAAGCTAATATATGTTCACCACAGATAGAGAATCAAAAATAGGAAAAAGTAACAACTCTCCCTAAGTCCAATTTAGTGGTCCAATGAGTTTTAAAAGTTATTTACGGGAGTGTGGGTGAGAGATCATAGAGGGCTCAATAACTATTGAGTTATAACCAACAGAAGCCACATTCCTGGAACTGTTTGCATGACTTATAAGTAGCTGGACCAGTCAGAGTCTCCTCCAGGAAGTTGGGCTAGGCAGAAAGCCTCTATAGATAGCTCTGCTCTTCAGAGGCTTCCCTCTGCAACTTCACTTATAACCCTGGGGAGGAAGAGACTTGTATATCTCTTAGAACTTCATGAGTCTTATAGGTTGGTGGCTTGTTCCCTGACTTTACTTCCTTTATTCTGAAAAGAATAATTCAGTTTGCAGGAAACTACTACATAGCAAAGTCCCTTTGAACAGCCTCCTAGAAATGACAACACTACACAATGGCAAACAGATTCATAATTTCTTTGTTTGTTTGGTTTTTCTTCTATTTATTCATTTGGAAAATATTTATTCCATGAATTAAAAATAAACATGTTCATTTGTTAAAAACAGTGGTTTTTTTTTTAAAAAAAATGCTATTTGAAGAATGAAAATTATTTTTTTACCCCAAATAATTCTGAAACTAAATGAATGAGAGACTATTGTGATGCTGATCTGGTAGAAGAGGGCTGTGTTAAAAAAGTTCTTCTTGTCATTTTTATCTATGTATCCCCCCACCCCTTCTCCATTCCCTACTCCCAATCCTTCTGAGTCAGCCTTCAGCCTCTCCCCTTCCCATCCACCTATCCCCTCCTCCAAAAGAGCAAGAAGTCCCAATGTGGGTCAGCTCAGTATGGCATATCCACTCCAAGCAAGTCCGATTTACTCATCTCAAAGTCAAGACTGTGTTAGGTATTTCTCTGCAGGGAATGGGCTCCAAGGTGCCAGCCAGTACACAAGAACACAGTCTGATCCCACCCTTTGAGGCTCCACATACTTCCCATGCCAATTGACACTTGGAGGGCATAGCTTCTTTTCCTGGTGGTTCTCCAGTAGCTATTCTTGATTCAGTAGGCTTCCCAGAGCTCCACAAAGCCATCATGGTGGGAATTTTCCTCATAATCTCTATCCACTTGCTCATACAGACTCTCCTCCCCTGCTCTCAGTTGGACCAGGAGCTCGGCTCAGTGCTCAGCCATGAATCTCTGCCTTCAGCTGTATTCTTTATTGGATGTAGGTTCTGTGATGACACTTAGAGGTGTTAATCATTTGATTCTGGGGGAAGTCCTTTAAGGTACCCTCTTCACTGTTGGTTGGAGACATATCCAGGGAAATTTTGTGAGTTCTTGGAGGTTTCCTTAGTACCCAGTCTCTTTCCAACCCCACATTTGCTTCCTCTATGGAGATATCCATCACTTTCTATCCCTCTCTTTGTTCCTCTAACTCAACTACCACCTTCATTCAGGATTTGTTCCCACCTCTTCTTGTTTGCAAACTTTATGACTCCAATTTGCTAAGGTGATCTTCTCTATTTTCTCTTCTTAGGGGAATTTCTGGGTGTCTCTCTTAAGTTCCTTCTGATACCAAGCTGTTCAGGATTTGTAGTTTGAAGCTTGGGTATTCTTTGCTTGTTGTCTAAAATCCACTTATGAATGAGTACATCCCATGCCTATCTTAATGTGCTGGTGACATCTTGCTCAGAAGGATATTCTCCAAATTCATCCATTTGCCTGCAAATTTGAGGATGTCTTCTTTTATTTTCTGCTGAGTAGTACTCCATTGTGTAAATGTACCAAAATATGTTAATCCATTCATCAGTTGAGGGGCATCTAGGTTGTTTCCAGGTTCTGGCTACTATGGATGATGCCACTATGAACAAAGTTCAGCTAATGCCTTTGAAGTATGAATGTGCATCCTTTGTGTATATGCCCATAGTGGCATTTCTGCATCCTTGGGGAGATTGATTCCCAGGTTTCTGAGAAACTGCCATACTGGATTCCAGAGTGGCTGTATGGTTTTACACTCCTACCAACAATGGAGGAGTGTTCCCCTTGCTTCACATCCTCTCCAGCATAGGCTGTCATCTGTGTTTTTGATCTTAGCCTTTCTGACAGTGTAAGGTGGTATCTCAAAGTTGTTTTGATTTGCATTTCTCTGGTGGCTAAAGATGTTGAGAAATTTTTAAGTGTCTTACAGTCATTTTTATTTCTTCTGTTGAGCATTCCCTTTTTAGTCCTGAACTTCATTTTTTAATTGGGATATTTAGGTTTTGGAGCTCCAGTTTCTTAGTTCTCTATATATTTTAGAGATCAGTACTCTTTCCAATGCAGGGTTGGTGAATATTTGTTCTCACTCTATAGGCTGTCATTTTGTCTTATTGACTGTGTCCTTTGCCTTACATAAACTTCTTAGTTTCAGGAGGTCCCACATATTGCTCGCTCTTAGTGTCTGTGCTACTGGTATTATATTTAGGAAGTGGTCACCTATGCCAATATGTTGGAGGTATTTCCTACTTTCTTTTCAATCAAGTTCAGCTGGGTTTATGTTGAGGTCATTGATCCACTTGGATTTAAGTTTTGTGCAGGGTGATAGGTTTGGATCTGTTTGCATTCTTCTATATACCACCATCCAGTTATGCCAACACTGTTTGTTGAAGATACTATCTGTTTTCCATTGAATATTTTTTGCTTCTGTCAAAAATCAGGTGTCCATAGGTGTGTGAGTTAATGTTGGGGTCTTTGATTTGATTCCATTGATCCACCAATCTGTTTTTATGCCAGTATCAGACTGCTATTAATACTGTAGCTCTATAGTATAGCTTGAAGTCAAGAATTGTGATTTCTCCTAAAGTTCCTTTATTGAACAGGATTGTTTTGGCATTCCTGGGTTTCCTGTTATTCCATATAAAGTTGAGTATTGTTCTTTCAAGGTCTGTTAAAAATTATGTTGGGATTTTGCATTGAATATGTAGATTACTTTTTGCAAAATTGTCATGTTTAGTATGTTGATCCTACCTATCCAAGAGCATGGGAGGTTTTTCCACTTTTCTGATATCCTCTTGAATTTCTTTCAGTTTTGTCAAGGTCTGATGCTTCTTTGGTGCAAAGGTATTTAATGTTATTTACAGCTTTAATAGAGTGATATTTCCCTTATTTCTTTTCAGCCCTTTTATTCTTAGTGTATTGGAGAGCTATTGATTTTTTTAATTAATCTTGCACCCTATTACCTTGCTGAAGGTGTTTATCATAAAAAGTGTTTGGCAATATTCCTTCTGTTTCTACTTCTTTGAACAGTTTGAGGAGTATTGGTGCTAGTTATTTGAATGTCTGTTAGAATTCTCCACTGAATCTGTCTGGTCTTGGGCTTTTTTTTTACTTGGGAGACTTTTAATAACAGCTCAATTTCCTTTGGAGTTATAGGTCTGTTTAGGTCTTTAATCTAATTTTGATTTAATTTTTGTAAGTGCTACATGTCCAGAAAGCTGTCCATTTCTTTTAGATTTTCCATTTAGTGACCTGATAATTCTCTGGATTCTCTTGGTGTCTAATGTCATGCCCCCCTTTTCATTTCTAATTCTGTTAACTTGGATATTCTCTCTGCTTGTTTAGTTTGAATAAGGGTTTATCTATCTTGTTGACTTTCTCAAAGAACAAACTCTTTGATTCATTGATTCTTTGTATTGTTCTCTTCGTTTCTATTGTATTGATTTTAGCCCTAAGTTTGATTATTTCCTGCTGTCTACTCCTTCTAGGTGAGTTTGCTTCTAACTGTTCTAAAACCTTCAGCTGTGCTGTTAGGTCTCTTGTGTGAGATTTCTCTAGGTTTTCATATAGACATCTAGTTCTATGAGTTTTCCTCTTAGCACTGCTTTCATTGGTCCCATAAGTTTGGGTATGTTGTAGATTCATTTTCATTAAATTCGAGGAAGTCTTTCATTTCTTTCTTAACTTCTTCCTTGACATAGAAGTGGTTCAATTGAGAGATGTTCAGTTTTCATGAATTTGTAGGCTTTCCATGTTTTCTGTTGTTGTTTGACTCTAGCATTAGACCATGATGGTCTGATATAATACAAGGAGTTATTCCCATTTTTGTATCTATTGATATTTGATTTATGACTGAGTATGTGGTCAGTTTTAGAAAAAGTTCCATGGGGTCCTGAGAAATATGTCTTCCTTTGTGTTTGGGTGGAAGGTTCTGTATATATCTATTAAATCCATTTGGGTCATAACTTCTGTTAGATCCCTTATTTCTTTATTGAGTTTCTGTCTAGTTGACCTATCCAAGGATGAAAGTGGACTATTGAAGTCTCCTACTATTAATATGTGGGGTTTGGTATGAGGTTTAGGCTTTAGTAGTGTTTCTTCTATATATGTAGGTGCCCTTGTGTTTGGGGCATAAATGTTCAGGATTGAGACTTCAACTTGGTGGATTTTTCCTGAAATGAATATGTAATGTCTGTCCTGGTATCTTTTGATTGATTTCAGTTTGAAGTCTATTTTACTAGATATTAGGATGGCTACACCATTTTGTTTCTCAGGACCATTTAATTGGAAAGTCTTTTCACAACCCTTTACTCTGAGTCTGTGTCTGTCTTTGAAGTTGAGGTGTGTTTCTTGAAGGTAGCAGAATGATGGCTTTTGTTTTTGTATCCATCATGTTAGGGTGTGCCTTTTATGGGTGAATTGAATCCATTAATATTAAGGGATATTAATGACAAATGGTTCTTATTCCCTGCTATTTTTGGTGGTAGCTTGTGTGTATTTCTCTTCTTTGAGTTTTTCTTCTCAGATTAGTGATTTCAAAGGTCTGAAATTATAGGGACAGGGTAAGTGTGACATAGGACTGGAACAGGAGAGAAATGTTTCTATTAGTGAAACACTTGATCTCATAATATGTGAATTTGATACCTATAGCTTGGAATGCCTGAACATGTTATGTGGACTTTTTCCACGCTTTGGACATTCCTCTTATCCATGCATAGAAACAGCCACTGGGGAAACTGGGAGGAGTAAAGAATCCACTCCATGCTTCCTTTCCAACCTTCTATGAACTGATTTCTTTTCTCAAAATAAAATTTCAATAAGTAATGCACATTGAAATTATAAAAAATAGCAGGGCAAAGAATACATTCTCCTTATGTTCTTGCATTTCTGTATTTTTATGGCAATATCTCAGCTCAGAGGGAGGCACTGATAGACACTGAAAGACACTGATAGGCACTGACATGTGTTGACATGTACTGACAGGCACTGACATAATGACAGGCACTGACAGACAAGCAGAGGCATGGATTGACACTTCCACACTGAGGTTCTTTTCATGGCTCTACAGTAAAAGAGGGCATGGGATTCCATTTCTTCTCTTTGTCTTCCATGATTCAGCCTATTTCCTCCTTTAAAAGTGGCCCTGCCCTTTGTTCTGCAGCCTTTTAGTGAGACAGAAGCACCACCTTAAAATAGCAGACAATAAGAGTTCAAAAATTCCATCTGCAGCACAGGACCATTTAATAGTCTGTTTTCATTATTTGTTTTTACCACAGTAATCATTGTTGGTTTGCTGAATATATGTATAATTATTATTGTAAAGATTTTATCATTCTTCATTTGAAATGACATTTTTAATCATTAATAAATGTGAGGATATGGAAATTTTCCATGGAGTTATTATTTGCCCTTTGAATTTTCATTCTTAGAATAAATAACTTTAATTGGAGTTTTTATGTAAAAAGAAAATATTTTTCTCAGTGTACTGTTCTTAAACTTATGTTAACATTGATTTTCAAAAGATAGTATGCTCATTTATAATCGTAGGTACAATGTAGTATCTGTGTGTTTGTGTGTGCTTGTTTGTGAGTTTTTTCTATGAATTCTTTTGCATGTCACGTCAGTGGTTTATGTCAAGACATTTTCCTCAGTAATTCTTCATCTTGTCTTTTAAGACATGATCTGTTACAGAACCTGGAGCTTAGTATTTCAGTTAGACTAGCAAGTCCTGGGAATTAGCCCATTTCTAACCTTCCTGTGCTAGAATTATGAATGTGCTCCACCCAGATCTGACATGGGTGCTCTACGTTGATATGGACTCAGGACCTCTTGTATGTGCATTAGTCACTTTCCCACTGAGAAATGTATAAGGCCTCCCACATGTTCTTTTTATTCCATATTTAAATATGCAGTTTCATTATTTATAAAAAATAGATACTAATTATAAGTTTATTAAGTACTTCTTAATTCTGAGATAAATAATATGTTTGAGATTTCCATGTTTAGTTAATAGTTGTGTAAAACACATTAAGTTCTTAAATTATACCTATCTTATATTTTTAGTTGATTTAATAGATGAAAATCCAAAGGAGGAAGATTAAATAACTTGTCTTAGGTCACAAAGCTACAATAAAAATAAATGCATTTTTAGTTTACATTTAATTTCTTTGCAACTTAGTTGAACATTTTTTCCACATTCACAGTAACAAATGATCTGTTTGTTTTATACAAGTTACAAGGAAGTTGCATATTTTTAATACATTTTTAACAAAAGAATATGTTTTCTACCTAATGTTCTAACATTTGCCTGCTATTTTTGTGATAGTTTTTTCAGTCTATTATTCACAATTTTTATGTGTTTAATATATTTGTAATGCTTAAATATGATTTTTTTCATATAATAGTTTCCTGGTTCTTTGTTGTAATAAGGGAGTGAACATAGAGGAAAATCCTATAGACTACTTTCTTTAAAAAAAAAAAAAAAAAAAACAGCCTACTGAGACTTCCCAATATGCAAAATTACACAAAATATCTAAGAGGACATTTTATCATGTATAACATTACTTTAATTCATATCACCTGGCATGTTATGAGCCATATTTCTTCCAGTGGCTAAGCTCTTGCCAGAGTTTAAATTAGGTCCTAAATAGAAACTGCATTAACCCTTTTGAGATAGCATTGCAGCAGTGAATACAGACACTACTTTCAGCATGGTAGACAGGTTGTATTTGCTGACAGAGTAAGACCTCAGCCAAGGAACACAGCAGAGCGTAATCTCTGGAAGGCTGCCACTGAACAGGCAGTCTCCATGTCACCTGGGCTGCATACAGAAATATTTAGCTTCAGTTAGTCTGTGGTCAGCAGTAGACCTAACTCGCAGTGTCTGCATACCAGGACACATACCTGTATTAGTTGGAGATCCCCAGACAGCCAACAGTGGTATTGTCTGTGGAGGGAAGCAGTGGGAGAGATTTATTATGATAAATCAGTTGGCAAAGTTAGAGGTGTTGAGAAACCCTGTATCTACTGTCTGCAACATGATCAGAAAAGCTGGTGATTTGACTCAGCTGTACTCTAAAAATTTAAGAATCAGAAACCAGTGATATAAACTCATCTCCCTAAAACCATAGAAGAGTACATAGCTGACCCAAATTCACAGTGAGGAGCAGATGATGAACTCATTTCTTGTCTTTTGATTCTACTCCACCTTCAATACTTTGAATGATGCCCACCAACATGGAAGAGATCGATTTTCTTAATTGAATCCACAGATTCCAATGCCAGTTTTGGGAGCTATAACTCCAGCTCAATGGGAAGATTACTGACCTTGCATGCCAGAGGCTCATGATATCCACAGGCCTATACTCTCAACATTCCAGAAGGAGAAGGCAGATGGTGGGGGAGCATAAGATCATCTGTAGCCTTGGTCATTTCCTGGGCAATCAGAGTGGGTGATACCGTCTCAAATCAACAACAACAAAATTAAGTGATACAAAATGCTACTTTCATCAACAAAACAGATTTAAAATAATAATAATTACCTCAAGTGTCCTAGATCAGTCAAGATGACACATGAAATTAACCATCACAATACCTATGAGTGAAATGGAGAACTTGAGGTGAAGAGCACCATAGTAGCCTAACCTGTTCCTGGCAGGGTAATAAAAGGAATAAAGCTGACATGATCTTGTGGTGTCTTGTACCGCTTCTGATCCCTTCGCAGCTTGCAGCATATACCATCATTTATTTATTTGTGCATCAAATCTTGCTCTATCAACTTACACTGTTATCTAAATTTGATAATTGATAATTGATATAATATTTATCTGGTAAAATATTGATTTTTGCATAAATTATATGCTGGGACAGGAGTCTGCACCAAATGAGATTACAACAAGCATTTTAGTGTAAATCCTATCTTCATGCTGCTTCTCCAAAACCTACAGAGTTAAGCCTTCCCTGCAAGTCATAGCCCAGGTAGTAGTTATTAAAATCCAGTGAATAACATGTCTGCCTCATGTCTCTCAAGTGTCTTCCTACATCCTTCCTTCCTCACTCATGTTCTCACTTATATTACTAGATACACTTCAAGTTAGGTCTCCACAATCCTAGTGATTTCTAATTTGCTGTAGAAGAGAACTAAGTGTCAAATTGCTATACTACTAATTCCATAAATAAACCAATAAATGTTTTTTTTAAGACAAAGTTTATGACATGTAAAGATAAAGCATTTCTAGATGAGATAGAACAGCATTATGGGAAATATATTTTGAAACTGTACACGTATAATACATAACTTATAATGGTTACTGACTGTGCTAACCTTTATTGTCAGAAGGGTGTAATTACTCACAGCCACACAGTATGTGTGAATTATCATTACTCACTCATGAAAGCAAATGTGTAAATGTCATCGTGGGCACTAATAGTCACACACAATCACCTTTTAATGGAACATGAATGCTGATATACTCAGTACATTTGAAAAGATGCCATTTGAAAGAATTGAATAGTTTGCATAATAAAAGAAAGAAAGAAGAGTATAAATACATTTTAAATAATAATGGTAGAGAAGAGAAATTAATGAATAGGATTCTATACATAGCTCATAATGCAAGGTGTTTTTAATTTATTACTTCATTTGATATTTATTTTGATATCAAAAAAATAACTTTTCATTAGTGTTTACACAGTAAAAAGCAGAATCAATTGAATATGTGTATAGATTCATTTATACAAATATGTATACATACACATGTACACACACATGAGTCACTGAGACAACATGGCTAAGATTTAGTTCAAGGCATTGGCCTCACACAATTGTGAAACTATCAATTGTGACATTTTAATTTCAGGCTGGAAATTGTATCAAGAGTTTCTGTTAGAGTATTGAGTATAAAAGTACCACAATTTATCTCTAGAGGTAAAATTCCCCATTATTCTGGCAACTTTGTTCCTTTCTTTTGGCTGTCAACTGACACAGGCCTAGGACTTTCATTAGTGAGGATAATAATTTCTTTACTACAGTTCTGCCGATTTTAAGATCTGCAAGTTTTAAGTGCTTTCACAACACATAGACAACGGTTAGTTATCTAAACAACTACCATCTAGCCCAACTAAGTTGACACATTAAAATTAACCATAAACCCCTGTTATTACAGACTAGAAACTTGAGGTTTAGAAATGTTAATGACATATCCAGGGCCACAAAGGAATTGTGGTTCATCAAAAAGGAGCAATTGTAGACATTGGGAAAATCATTACATCCTCAGATGTGCCACTCTCTGGAGAATTACCATGCCTGGAACCATAGTACTTTCACCTACTAACATATAACATATAAGATGTTCTCTTGGCATGTAATAAGAACTCAAACCAAGAGGCTTTTAATAATGTGTATAAAATATAAACAAGCCCTTCAACAAATATATACTTTTTGAATATCATTTCTCACAGGACAAAATCAGATTCAAATTCAAGGGATGTTATCTTCAAACTAATCTACTAACTATAAACTTCTGTTTTTAAGAATGTGCAGCAATGATTTGTTTCATACAAGTGTTACAAGTTGAGTATGTATGTTTCTGCTTTAGCTAACACTGGATTATCATCCCGTATGTCTGAACCCTGCCAGTGTGTGTGTGTGTGTGTGTGTGTGTGTGTGTGTGTGTGTGTGTGTGTGTGTGTGTGTATTGGTGAAACAGTTATTACTCCAAGAGCAGTTTACACTCTAACCTGAAGTCAAGAAATGTATCCACAGCACAGACTAGAATTTAACTCTTCCTAAAGAACTAGGGGCATTTTCATCAAAGTCTTTCCACATTCTAGTTTCAAGCAGCTCATTTGAATGATTGACACAAGCCAAAAAAGGGTAACAGATTAGATATCATTTTCAATATTTCTGAGCATACTCGGTCTGTACAGGTATATAAGGACAGCCTCCAGGATTAGCAGTTCAGGTAAACAGAATATAGGTGTCATATAAACTGCTATGCTGTGATGAGTGTTCATGCCAGCGCACTAATAACCCACAGACTGGGCTAATGATGAGTATGCTGTAGCACAAATGTTCACTTTTTACTCTGGATTGTTAAATAACAAATATTCACTAATAAATACCATTTGTTCTTTTGGAGTTGTGATTTAAAAAGCATTATTGCTGTATGTATACTTAGATACAACAGCACAGCCCTAGGAGTTAGCCATCAATTTTATTCATCTTTTAGTTTGGAAAATAGAAGTCAAGTGGAGTGCCTTTCTGTTCTCTGTTTTGAGTCATGGAGAGAATGTGCATTGCATGCAGAAGAGAAGAAAATTTAAATGAAAGCAAGTAACTGAAAATTACAAAGCAATTTTTAAATTTCTCCAAAAGAATAACTCACTCTTTTTTCTGCCTTGTAAGTATATTCATGTGATTAAGAAAAGATTCACACAATTAATAACCTTGTTTCTTTGTTGTTGATATATAGTGGTACATACAGGCAATCATAAAATATAATAGTAATATAAAATTCATGAAATAAAAGTAAACAGATCTTTTAAAAAGAGAGATGAAGACTCTCTTCTTCCCTTCTTGTCAACTTGGTTGGCAGCTGCTGGTCATCAAGCCAGGGTCTTGGTTGTTTCTCTTTAGTCTGTATGCCCTGCCCAGTGTTTGTTCATACTTTAAACAGGGCACTGTAATAATTTGTAGTGATTTTATTACATCAATTACTCTTGCTAAACAATACATCTCTTGGAAGCGAGCTAGGACATTTCATTCATCTTATATTCCAAATACCTAGTATTCCTGTAACATAGCAAATAATTAATAATATTTGATGAATTAATTAATGGGAGAATACCATAACTGCTCCTAACAGTACTTCATCAACTTCCGTCTAGACCTTCATAAAGTGGAGTACTTGTCACAAGAATGAGAATCTTAGAATCAGGGCATTACACAGAGAAAGGACTGAAAGTGCCACTCATGGTCCCATTTTACAAACTGGGAGAGACCATTATCTACAGAATGACTTTTCAGGGATATAAGTTACAGTTATCAGTGGTAGGCCAAGAACATATATATCTCCCAATAACTGAGGATTTGTTAGTGATTCTCTATCATACTATTTCCCAGTACAAACAAAGGTCAGCATACTTTAAAATAACCTAAATATTAACATACCTACTAATGTACAATGATTTGCTCTAATTCACTCATGGACAGCAATTATGTTATATAGGATATTGATTTCAATTTCCACTATAGTTGAATTTTCCTTTAAAGAGTTTCTAGTAACATTCTTAAAGAGATATAGTCAGATTCTAGAGCTCAGCTTTTCTGCACCAAGATTTGGTAAATATGTGAGTTGTTTAGATTTTCAAAGTACTCTGTTATAAATGTAAAATTTATTCACTGGGCTCACATCACATAGTATGCATATGACTGCTACTCTCCACCAGATGAATCCCCATTCAAAACTACTTCAGTGAAATAAACATGTGCAGGATCACAGACTTCTTTCCATGTTTATCGTTGCATCTTCAATCATTTAATGGTTAAAATCATCCTTAATTACAGTGAGAACACCAAGGAACATGTGTGTTTCTGAGACTCAAAGTTGTCCTTCAGGTCTTTCATAGAAACATGATAAAAAATCCTACAATCTGGAATTTAAAAATTTCAATAAAAGTATTTCATTTAAAGTGTTTAAAATACATTTTAAAAATATAAATTGCCAATTCTAGAAAAGAATATTTTATCTCTTGATATTTATATTTAACATTTTTTGAAGCTTAAAAGTTTATATCAAGTCAACTTAAAACTGAATGACAAGGCATGGTGAGCCTCGACTGATAAATTAATGTAGGATTAGAGTTGTTAGGATGTCATTCATTTTGACTGACAAATTTCACTGCTAAATGAAGATTTAAATTTCTATAAACCTGACTGTCAGTTAGAGTATTTGATATACTCTATAATTCTCTGTAAAATGCTTCTTTGAGCATCAAACATGTATAATCAGAATTGCTCACAGTAATGCTTCAGATTTTTCTCTGCTGGGTTTCCCACATATTATTTTTACAGTGACACCTAGACAGCCTTTTACTGACCCTAAAAGATCATTTTCAGCTTCAATACTAGTGTGCTAGTGAGATATAAGCCAAAGATTGCAGAATACGTCAGTGAAGAAGAAAGAAACTCAGGGCAATGAAAACTTTTAAATATACCCATACATGTCACAAGTTAAAAGATAACAAAGTGACATGAACTAATGAATGCCATGCCAATGCCAAAATTAGCCAAGATTTACAATTGTTTCCCATATTTTATATATGTAGCTTATTTTTACATCTTTATTTTTATTTTTTAAATTATTAAGTTATTTTTTATGTTGGTTACCTATTTAATAATTTCACAATGTTTCTTTCAAGTAAATGCAATACGCATGCTATATATTCAAACATAGAACTGGAGAGGCACTTTAAGTCATGGTTTTTTTTAATTTGTGTTGAAATGTTAATAGCAGTCTCAGAAATCAAAAAAGGACACAAACAATTTTACTATTACAATAAATTTGTTGAAATTATTTGTGGCTCAATAGTTCCAGAGGTTGTTACTTTATCTAAAATATAAGGCAGTGAGTTCTGAGTTCTGTTCAAAAATATATCTTAATGATCTAAAAGTTAATTTTTATGGTTACAAAGCAAACAGAAAGTAGATAGTGAGTGTGAACAGGAAAGAAAAATAGATTTTCCATCTCCTCCACTGTGATTCTATTTTGAGCTTAAGAAAAAGAAGTCTCAGAAGAAATGTAGGACTGTATTTCCTCACATATAGAACTGATTACAAATTATTTTACTGAGGAACAGAGAACTTCAAGTAAACACTTGGCAGAGATAATGTCACAGAAAATACAAACTTGAAAGATCAAAAATATATGAATTGACTCTCAACTTCACTAATCAGGCCAAAGAGAAACAAAACAAGGTGGAAATGTCCACTCAGCTGCAAAAGTTAAGAAGACTGACAACTGCTACTGTAGATTTTACAATGATTCTAGTAGTCACATTTTGGTAGGATGGACAAAAACAGATCTAACTACATTGAAATGCTGGAGTATTGGTCCAAATTTTAAAGTATGCATACCTTCTAATAAGGTGATTTCCTTCCCAGTATTCTTTTAGAAATGTTTATGTATGTACAGAAATACATCTTTAAAAATAATAATCATAATACCTGTAATAATTTTAAAACACTAAGTCCAGAGACTGAAAAGGTAGGTCAGCAGTTTATGGCATTTATGATCTTGCAGAGGGCCTGGGTTCCTTGTTCTCATATGGATCAGATTATAACCACTTGCAATGCTGTCTCCAGCTATGACTTGTACTGGCCCCTGCAGGCACCTGCATAACCAAAGTTTATATACACTCACTCAGACAGACAGACATGTACACAAAATCAAAGACATACATAAAATATTTTAAATGATAAATATTTACCAAAAAGAACTCCTTTTGTTGCACATCTGATCAATAGTTAATTTTAATGTTAACTGAATATCACTTTTGGTCAGAGACTTCATTTGAAGATATTTACACACAAGAAGTAAACAAATTTACAATTAAGTGGTTGAAATGTTTTTAACGATGGTAAAGACAGAGAAACCCAATCTCTGTTTGGTGACTATTGCTTCTTAACTAAATCACATGCCAGTACTGCAGAGAACAACCATGTTCCTCCTTAGTAACATCCTCAGTATTATTGTCCCTTTAACTTCTTCTGTGGCTCCAGGATTTATTTTCTGCTCAGAACAGCTCAGTCAGGAAAGATTAATTCCTTCCTATGAGAGGTTCAATGACCCAGAATCAATGACTGTTGTGGCACACCAGTGGGTATGGCATAGTACATCCTTTGATAGATAATAAAAGATTTCAGAATAGCATCTAACTCAAGCCAATTGGAGTACCAATGCACTGTGTCCAAATGGTATAGATACTAACATCCTGGCATCCCCTCTGGTGAGAGCTCTCTCGTCAGTTACAGCTCATTCTAGATGTGATAACAGTGAGTAAGTGGCCAATCACAAGACAGAATCCTCCAGCTAAGTTCATTTGTGAAATATGAACCAACGACTAGAAAAAATACATTCTAGCTTTGATTTTATTTTTCTTTCTTTGCTTTGGTTTGTGATTGGGGCTATTGGAAAACACTGTAAATTATAGAGAAATTTTCTTTTATGCAATAAAAATACTTTTAGAATCTTCAGCCCAGTTTGAACAAATGGCTGATTAACATCTGAAATGGGCTTGTTGCACTGGTCATGAAGGAAAGGAACATTAAACCACAATGCAGGATCATCACATATACAAGAGAATGGCTGAAGAGAAAATGAGAGGAAAAAATACTTGAAATTTTCTTGTATATGCAGAATTCATATTTAAATTTTGATTATATATGTGTGTATTTGTGTGTGTTTATAAGCATTTCTTCATAAGCCACAAAATTGATGAGGGGCTAAAAAGAGGAGATAAAGACATGTTTAAAAAAATAGAATTATTGTTCATTTCTATAAAGTTTTAATTTCATATAAGCTATTAGTTTACATTTCTATTTTAATAAAAGTGTTTTCACTAAAACATGTACAGACATAATACTAGCTATGAATTTGAAAAGTACCCCACAGGGTCATGTGTTGAAGCTTTGGCCCATGGCTTGTGATAATCCCTTGGGAGGCTGAGGGCTTTAGGAGTTGGGACAAGTCATAGGAAGTGGGTCACTAGAGGCAAGACTTTAAAAATTATATCGGTCTCTTCCATGTTCTCATGGAGAGAACAACCTCCTCCTCCACATGCTCCTGTTTCTTATAATGCTTTCCCTCATAAGGGACACAGGTACATGATGTCTGACTGAACCTCTGCAACCATCAGTGAAAACAAATATATCCCCATTTTAGTAGTTTATGCCAGGCATCCTGTCAGAGAAACAAGAAAAAAGAAGAAGAGGCTTCATCACTTATGAGTAGCACTTACTATGAATACCTAAGGCATATCCATACTCGCAGATTTCTGCAGTACTGTGTAGGGATGTTGTAATCACAGAAGGAAGATACAATAAAAGGGTAGTGTTGCACAGATCCTTTTTTCCAGTTATGCCAATTAGGCAGTAATTAAATGTCACAGAAATTTATGGATAAGTGGTATGAATGCAAGTCTCTGAAATTTGGTGTCATACATTACTATTGTTAAGATGTAATCCTTACCTGAAATGACAAGAGCTACATGACAATTCTCTGTGCTGTGTTTGAAACTTATAGGGAATCTATAATTAAATCACATGTTCTAAATTAAAAGGAATATTTACTGTAAAGAATGAGATCTTATTTAATGTGAATGGGTATTATGGAACCAGATTAAAATAAACTTTATTAAATAAAGTAAATGGAAAGGGAACAAAACAGAAAAATGTAGGAATTAGAGTGATGGAGTGGGTGTGATGAGAAAGTAGAAGGTGGGCCAGGAGGTAGCTCAGCCTAAAAAAGTTCTTGCTGCCATGCCCAATGACCAGAATTTGATTTGGGACCAATGTCTGCTGCTTGTCATCTCACCTAAACACATGTGTACTGTGACTACACACACTTCTCCACACACATGAGCTATGCATGACACACTTCTTCATAGACATGTGCTGTATGTGCATTCACTCACCTCTTAACACACAAGTGCTTTGCATGTGCACACCCATCCCTTCACACACATGTTCTGTGCATGCACCCACTCGCCCCTCCACACATGTACTGTGTAAGCACCCACTTCTGCCTCTAAGCAAATGTTCTGTGCATGCACACACTTTTTCCTCCACATACATAGGAAAAATAAGTAAATAATCATAAAATACCACACAGACAAAACAGAGGAATCCACCTTTAGAATGCAGATCTGAGAGCAGAACAGACATTACTTGCGATAGCCTGACTCTTGGTATTGTACAGTTTGGCATTTCCTCACTCATGAATGGGATTTGGAAGGTCTTTAAACCCTTATCTGACATTCTTCTCACTCCTTCTTATCAGTCTGTCCCAACTGTGTGGTCTCATGGTCTCAGCAACTTTTAAAGTATACAGACTACAGAAGCTTAGCTGAAGGGGCTATTTCATCTCTACAGCTATGGGGAAGCCATTGTTAATTTATGCTGAGCTGAGGTGGTGTCACTGCTTCACCCATGCTCTGTGTGTAAACCCAATAGCTAATTGGCTCATAAAGTTGAACTGTGAAGGAACTGCACTTTGCTGTGCTGTTGTTGCTTTGTGTGGGGTGAGTAGATGTTCCTGTCTGTCTCCTCAGAAGAATTCCACACAATGCTACCTGACCAAAAGGGGTGCCCACAGTAGCGAAGGAGGGCAGTGGAGGACGAGAGTAAATAGGAGTATAAAGACACATAGATGAGAATATCATGATGAAACACATTACTTTATATGTTAATGTAAAATTTTAGTGTGTGAAGATGTCAAATAGCTAGAATACACAGTGAAAAGAATATACTTAGGAAAGTAGTGTTTGCGTTGTCTGCCAAATCTGATTATTAGAACATTGTTTGAATTTATTTATCTAAGTAAATATATCCTCTTCAAAAATACACCTTAGACTAGTCATAGCAAACATTGCTAGATCCCAGGTTGACCACTACCCAGTGTCTATGCCATGGTTTGGATATGAATCATACCCCTAAGAAGCCTCCTGCATTGAAAGCTTTGTTTCTACTATGGAGTGGTGATACCAAGACAATTAAGTCATGAATGTGCTAACTTCCTCAGTGAGCTGATCACTGATGCATTTAATGTGTACTTGGAGATAGGGCCTTCTTGGAGAAACAAAATCACAGAAGGGATGCTCTTGGGGGACATATCTGAACACTGTGCCCCTCTTCTCTCTTTTTTCTTGCTCTTCCTCCTGGACATCGGGATGTAGTCAGCTTTCCTCCATCATGTCCTGCTACAGTGGTATTTCTGTCTTACTCTCACCCTATAATCAGTGAACAACCACAGGCTGCAATGTGTGAAGTAGTGAGTTTTACTCTGGTGTCCTGTCTGGCTAATAAACATACACAGCAGATAGCTTTCACAATGGCATGGATGACCAGTTGTAGATTTTATATAAAGTAATTTTGATGCTAATAATTGAAAACATTTCTAAAAGGTCCTGTATTTACTCCATCTTAGAATCTCTAGAAACAGACATTCCATAGGTAGCACACTTTTAGTCTAGAACAGTATTGGCAGTTACTAATGGGGAATTTAAGAAAGAAAAAAAAAGTTATACTTTTCATTTTTCATTTCTTTTCCATTTTATCTGTTTGTTCAATATAACAGGATAACACAAAAATTGCAAGTCACACCTCTATAATCAGCAAACAGGAGACATGTTAGGCAGCAGTTTCCTCTCCACTTCCCATGCCAAGAGGCGACAAAACAATGACTTTTGGATGGTTAATGAATGGCTTTCTCACTCTTCCAGTTTCCCCAGGGAAGATGTATTCAATAGACACTCTATTTTCTGCTTTTGATGATATTGTCTCATATTTTAAAGTTTCACAACAGGAAGATCTTTCTCAATTTTAAGACTTGTTTTTATCTTACCCATAGACTTCCAGCACCCTGATTTTTTGTGGGGTTTGTTGTAGAACAGAGCCCTGGAACATAATGAGCAAGGGAAACCTCAACCACAAGTAGGGAACAGACTATAGAATTGACTTTGTACTATCTAAATGTTGTTCATTCTGACATAATTCTAAATAAAGCAACTCATTTTAAACTGCCTGATGAGAATAATATCCTTACTTAACAATAAGAAATGAATATGGTATTAATAACTGTTACTTAATCATTTTAAAATACTATAAAACTTCAATAAAATTGCAATGCTAATCAAAATATTTCCTGTTTCATTAGAACTATGAGTTCTTCTTCATGACTGCAAATGAGCAATAAAGTCTGATAGCATACCACAATTGAGATCGCTTGTTGGCTAATAATAACTTTTTTCTCAAAGTGTGTTATATGAATGCATTAAATATTTGATGCATAATAAAAAGAAATAGCATCCCTTTCTGCTAAGCTGCCTCAAATATCAATTACAAAGAAAAGTTTTGCTAAGCTAATGATTTTCTAAGTATCCACAAATGCTTTTTTAATTCCTGATGTGTTCTTTGTTCTTCAGAATAAATGAGTTGTTTTTTCTTATTATTCTTTTTTAATATAAAAAAGTCTCTTTTTCCACGTATCACCCTGTTGCCCCTCTCTTCCCTCCTCCCAATCCCTCCTAGTCAGCCTAAAGCCTCCTCCCTCCCCATCCTCCATCCCCTTCCTGAAAAGGGCAAGTATTCCCAAGAAGTGTCAGCTCATCTTGGCTCATCCACTCCGGGCAAGTCCAATATCCTCATCCCAATATCAAGACTGGGTAGGATGTTCATCTTCAGGGAGTAGGTTCCCAGATTCCAACCCATGCATAGGAACACAGTCTGATCCCACTCCTTGAGGCTTCAAATTTTGCCCAAGCCAATCTACTGTTGCCTACCCTTGGAGGGCCGAGCTCCTTTTCCTAATGGTTTCCCAATGGCTGTTCTTGATTCAGTGAGTTTCCCAGAGCTTCAGTTAGCCATCTCTGTGGGACTTATAATCTCTATCCCCTCGCTCATACAGCTGAAGCTCATCCCACGCTCTCAGCTGAAGCAGAAGCTTGGCCCAATGCTCAGCCATGGACCTCTGACTCCACTTCTGCTCGTTGTTGGTTGTAGGTTCTGCAATGACACTTAGGGTGAATATTCATTTGATTATAGGGGAAGTCCTGTTTATGCACCCCTTCCACTAGTGGTTGGAGACCTAGCCAGGGACATCCTGTGAGTTCTTGGAGGTATCCCTAGCATCTGGTCTCTTTCCAGCCATTTCTTTTATTTCTCCCTCTCTGTTGCTCTCCTCACTCAACCATCTCCATCTCTCAGGATTTGTTCCCACCTTTTCTTGGTTGCAAACTTTATGACCCCAATTTGCTAAGGAGATCTTCTATACTTTCTCTTCCTATGGGAATCTTTGGATGCCTCTCTTAAGATATTTCTAATTCTAAGCTGTTCAGGATTGTGGTTTTCAACTTGGGTATTCTTTATTTATTTTTTATTTTTTTTTTATTTTTATTTTATTTTTTGTCTTTAGACTCACTTATGAGTGAGTACATCCCATGCCTATCTTTTGGGGCTTGTGATACCTTGCTCAGGAGGATATTATCCAAATTCATTCATTTCCTTGTAAATTTGAGGGTGTTATTTTTTTTTTTTTTTTTTTTTACTCCACTGTGTAGATGTACCACTGATGTGGGAATGTCTTTCTGTATGCAATGAATATCAATCTTTAAATAAAGGAGCTGTTTGGGCCCATGACAGGCACCATAGAAAAAGTAGGAGGGGAAATCACAGCATAGGTAGGAGAAGCAGTGTGGCGGGATTAAGGTGTCAGCTGATAAGGTCAGAAGACACTTCCGGGACCCTGGAGGGGATGTGGCCAAGCCCATTGATAAGTGGCTGCTGGGACACGAGGAGCTCTCTTCCTGGTTCCTTGCTGCTGGCTACTGGACAGACAGAATCGGAATTCATCGTGCTTCCATCGCGCTTTCATCACTCGTCCATTGCTTGGATCCGCCAGTCCTTGTTCAGGTGCCACCATAAGCTGTTACTAATATTGTGAGTGTTAATTTATATTCTAATAAATATTAATTTTGGACTGGCGCCTTGAAAGTAAAAATCTGACTACAAAGCAGGGCAGAGTCAGACAGACTGAGCCAGCCACTCGAAGAAGAAACATGTAAGGAACACAGGTGAGACATGGGCCACGTGGCAGACAGAGTAATAGAGATGGGTTGAGTTAAGACAAAGAACTAGCCAGCAATGTGCCTAAGCCATAGACCAAACAACATTAACTTAATATAAATGTCTGAATCATTTTGGGGGCCTGAGCAGTTGCAGGCTGGTAAGAGGTCTGGGGCTGCAGGTCTGTGGATCTGACTCTGGTCACCTGGGACCAGAAAAACCTTATTGTAACATACCACAGTTTGTTAATACATTCTTCAGTTGAGGGGCATCCATGTTGTTTCCAAGTTCTTGATATTACAAATAATGTTGCTATGAACATACTTTAGCTATTGACTTTGGATATGAATGTTCATTCTTTGGATATATGCCCCAAAGTTGTATTGCTGGATCCTTGGGGAGACTGGTCCCCAGTTTTCTGAGGAACTGCCATACTGTATTCCACAGTGGTTGCACAAGTTTACACTCCCACCAACAATAAAAGAGTGTTCCCCTTGCTCTGCATCCTCTCCAGCATAGGCTGTCATCTGTGTTTTTGATCATAGCCATTCTGACAGATATAAGGTAGTATCTCAAAGTTGTTTTAATTTGCATTTCTCTGATGGCTAAAGATGTTAAGCAATTTTTCAAGTGCCTTTCAGCCACTTGTAATTCTTCTGTTGAGAATTTGCTTTTTAGCTTTGAACCCCATTTTTAAATTGGTTTATTTAGATTTGGGGCTCTAGTTTCTTGAGTTCTCTATATATTTTAGAGATCAGTCCTCTTTCCAATGCAGGGTTGTTAAAGATTTGTTCTCATTCTGTAGGCTGTCATTTTGCATTATTAACAGTGTCCTTTGCCTTAGAGAAGCTTCTCAGTTTCATGAGGTCCCAGTGTCTGTGTTACTGGTGTTATATCTAGGAAGTGGTTACCTGTGCCAGTGTGTTGGAGGGCATTTACCACTTTCTTTTCTCTCAAGTTCGGTGTAGCTAGGTTTATGTTGAGGTCTTTGATTCACTTTTATTTGAGTTTTGTGCATGGTGATAAGTTTGAATCTATTTGCATTCTTCTACACACTACCATCCAGTTATGCCAACACCATTTGTTGAAGATATTATCTTTTTTCTATTGAATATTTTTGGCCTCTTTGTCAAAAATCAGGTGTTCATAGGTCTGTGGGTTAATGTCGGGGTCTTTGATTTGAGTCCATAGATTCATAAGTCTGTTTTTATGCCAGTACCAGGCTGTTTTTATTACTATAGCCCTTTATTATAGCTCGAAATCAGTGATGATGATTCTTCCTGGAGTTCTTTTATTGAGCAGGATTGTTTTGGCAATCCTGGGTTTCCTGTTATTCCATAAGAAGTTGAGTATTGTTTTTTTCAAGGTCTGTAAAAATTGTGTTGGGATTTTGATGGGGATTGCTTTGACTCGGTAGAATGCTTTTTGGTAAGATTTTCATTTTTACTGTGTTGATCCTACCTATCCAGGAACATGGAGATCTTTCCATTATCTGATGTCCTCTTCAGTTTCTTTCTTCAGTGACTTAAAATTTTTGTCAAACAGGTCTGCTATTTCTTTGGTTAAAATTAAGACAAGATATTTAATGCTGTTTCCAGCTATTTTAAAGGGTGATGCTCTCTCATTTCTTTTTTAGCCCTTTTATCCTTAGCATATAGGAGGGCTATTGATTTTATGAGTTAGTCTTGTACCCTGCTACCTTGCTGAAGATGTTTGTCAGCTGTAGGAGTTCCCTAGTAGAATTTTGGGACACACACACATATGATTATATCATCTACAAATAGAGATAGTTTGATTTCTTCCTTTCCAATTTGAACTCTTTTAATCTCTTTTGTTCTCTTCCTGCTTTAGCTAAAACTTCGAAAACTACATTGAATAAATAAGGGGAGGGAGAGAAGAGTCATGTCTTGTTCCTTAATTTAGTGGGATTGCTTTGAGTGTTTCTTCATTTGGTTTGATGTTTGCTGTCTGCTTTCTGTATATCACCTTTATTATATTTAAGTAATTTCCCTATATTCCTGATCTCTCCATGACATTTATTATGAAAGTGTTTTGGATTTTGTTAAAGGCTTTTTCAGTATCTAATGAGATGATCATGTCATATTTTTTTCTTTCTTTTGTTTATATAATGGATGGCATTCACAGTTCTTTATATGTTGATCCATCCCTGAATCTCTGAGATGAAGACTACTTGATTGTGGTAGATGATTTTTTTTTTTTTGATATGTTGCTGGATTGGTTTGCCAGAATTTTATTGAGTAATTTTTTTCAGTGTTTATGAGTGAATGTTTCTTTCACCTGTTTGTTTGTTTGTTTGTTGTTTGTTTTCTTTATTTTCTTCCAGGAATTTGTTCATCTCTTCCATTTTTTTGTTTGCATTTTCTCCTGTTTCTTTAAGATTTTTTTTTATATCCTCCTTTAAAACTATTACCTTTATAAAGTTGTTTTTAAGTTCATTTCCTTTTGTTTTCTCTTCATTGCTTTGATCAAATCTTAATGTTGTAGAATCACCATTTTTTTCTGGTGGTGTCTTGTTGTTCTTCATATTATTATATATATTCCTGCACTGGTGCCTGCCCATTGTTTCCTTGGTTCATTTTTAGCTCTTGGTTTGTTCTCAATCAATTGTGGGCCCAGGGGATGAATGTCTCCAGTAATTTCAGGGGCTTCTCTTAGCTGGCTCTTAGTTGGCGTAAACCAAGGAGTTGTGTGTCTCTAGTTGTCACAGGGGTTCTTCTTAGTAAGCTCTTAATTGGCTCTTTGTAGGCTCTTAGTCAGCTGTGAACCAGGACACTTCAGGATCTCTAGTTGTCAGTGTGTGATGAAGCAGATTGCAGTTTGGGTGGGCTTGCCCTGTGGATGTCCCTCCAGCTCTGTTTTGCTGGAGACTGGGCTTGGGGAGGCTCTCCCAGATTTTTGTGGATGTTTCCCTGTGCTGGGGTTCAGAGACCACAGTCTCTGTGTGGCCTGTGAGTAGGGGTGCCACTCACCTCTTAGTCAGCTGTGGACCAGGAGGCTTCGGGATCTCCAGTTGTCAGTTAGTTGAGTTGTTGTTGGCTTTTTGTTGGTTTTTTGTTGTTGCTTCTTTTTGTTTTTTCAAAATTTGGTAGCTTTGCTTTTTTTATGGCAAGGATTTACTCAACAGACCATCTAAACCTGTCTTATATTTCATACTAAGGCTTCTAACAAGGAGTCACAAGGAAACACTGCCTCAAACCTGACAGTACCAGCATATAACCAAAGCTCTGTGTGACCATTCAGTCAAATGCAAAGTTGTAGTTATTTTTGAGGATATAATAAAAAGCTATCTCTCCAAGACTATTGCTCATGTAAATATCTAAATTGTTCTCTTAATGACTCACTTCTCCTACAATGCATATTGTTATATAATTCCCTCCCTTTAAGATTGCCAGCCAGGAGAGGTGGGACTTAATCATGAAAGAAGGAGATGGTTGAGTGAGAGGAGCAACACAGAGGGAGGAAAAGAAATGGATATTTTGATAAAGGGAGCCACTATGGGGTTAGAAAGAAACCTGGTTCTAAGGAAACCTCCAAGAATCCACGAGATGTCCCTGGATAGGACTTCAAGCAATACATAGTAGAAAGGGTACCTATATGGGACTTCCCCTACAATCAAGTGAATGACCACCCTAATTGTCATTATAGAACCTTGATCCAGCAATGGATAGAGATAGAAGCAGAGATCCATAGCTAAGTGCCAGGTTGAACTCCTGGTCCATATGAAGAGAAAGGGGAGAAATTATATGAGCAAAGGGATCAGAATCATTAAGAGAAGACCCACAGATATGGCTGACTGGAACTATTGGGATCTTGAATGGCTTGCTTTGTTTTTGTCTTTTTGGAGATTGGATTAGTATTTATCACCGGGATCATCCTGCCTTCAAAAACTGAATCAGAAACAACTGCTGAGGAAACTTCAGAAAAAGGAACTAAAACCCTCCAAAGATAACTGACTGTCAAATAGCATGGGCAGTTTGTGGAGCTTCTTACAGTAAGATCAGACTGTGTTCCTTCCTGGTACATGAACGACATCTTGGAACCAACTCCCTACAGAGGAATGCCTAACCCAGCCATAATACTAGGATGAGAAACTTGGGTCTACCTCAGCTGGATATGTGATGTGGGAATGTCTTTCTGTGTGCTGTAAATATCAGTCTTTAAATAAAGGAGCTGTTTTGGCCTTTAACAAACACCAAAGCCAGAGACAACATAGACAAAAGAAGCAGAGCAGAGTCAAAACAAATTGAGCCAGCCACCCTAAAAAAAAAACATATAAAGAACACAAGTGAGCCATGGGCCGTGTAGCAAACAAGTTAAAATAAAAGCTAGTTAATAATGTCCCTAAGCCATAGGCTAAACAACACAAACTTGATACAATTTTCTAAGTCATTTTTGAGGGAGCCAAAACAGTGACAGGCATCTCGGCGGTCTGGGACTGCAGGTTTGTGGGTCTAGACCTCTGGCCGCTCAGGGCCTGAAAATCTTATTGAAATACATGGCATCCAATGTGGGGCACCAGCTATTGCAGGAATTATTATTTGTAATATATTATATATTGGATTAATATTTATTAGAGGGTATTTTAAGACTAGGGGACATAAATTAAACTTAAGGGTGATTTTTGAAAGTAGGATGATCCCAGTGATAAATACTAATCCAATCTCCCAAAAGACAAAAAGAAAACAAGCCACTCAAGATCCCAACAGCCCTTTCCAATAAGACTGGCCACATCCCATTCAAGCTCCCAAAACTCCAAAAACATGCCTTCCAACCTTATCAGCTAACACCACCACAGATATGCCAGACTGAACTGACACACCTTGGGAGTCCTTGCCCTCCTTGGGGGATAAATGGGGGAATGGGGTTAGAGGAGTCTGAGAGAGTACTGGGAGGGACTGGGAGGAGAGAAGGGAGGGCGGCAGTGGTATATATGGGACAAAATCTTTTTAAATAAAATAAATAAATTTTGCTACTGTGACTTTTCTGGCAAAGGCATATTAATAAATTTAAGATGCATAGAAGCTGCAAAAGTGCATGTGCACCATGACTCACTTTCCTGGCACCCAGATGCAATGTGGACAGTGGGTGTTAAGAAGAGCTGAGGCTTGACTAAGAGCTCCAACTGAGTCAGATATATGATTGAGGCCTTCAAACCACCTAGCCCAGCCTTCCTGTCCCCCAAACACTAACACATTTATCAGGGTTGTCAGCATCTCATAGAACAGACATGTAGCTTCTCAGCTAAATGTCCCTCAACTACATATAACCACAAAGTAGAAAGCAAATAAGCCTTTTTTTAAGCTATTAAAAGCAGCTTAGATGACTAAAGAAATAGCTAAGTTGGTAACGATCTTGCCTTGTAAACATGAGAACATGTGTTTGAACTTCAGAATCACACAAAGATTGGTTCAGTGTGGTAGGCACTTGTAATTCCAATGCTAGGGAGGCTCACTAATCATATAGTTTAGCTTAGTGAATTCCATGCCAGGGAGAGACATTGTCTTGGGAAAAAAAAGTCATTGATGATGCCCGAGGAACAAAACTTAAGTTCATCTTCTGATCTACATGTATACAAACACACACACACACACACACACACACACACACACAGACACACACACCATCCACAATAATAATACCAGATTAGATTCCACTCACTTTTTCTAGGAGCCTGCATGGGCTAGAACTAATAAGCAAGTTTCAACTACATGTCAGAAGTCAAGTACACTGGGTGATGGAACCTTACAAGGGGCTGTTGTAGCTAAGTAATGGCCATTAATCAAATGCAACTACTGGGTAATTTTTTTCTGTATGCCATTCATCAGAAATTAAATATAGCTGGGTGGAGGATGACATTACTTTGCTTTAATTATATTTCAACAATAAATGCATGCTCAATATAGAAATTAGGATCTGAGTGAAAATATGCTGAGTTTGAATTCCCACTGTTATAGAGTCCACCTGCAAAAAGATATCCCATAAAAACATTTGACATCTAAACTAAAGTACTAGTTACTAGAGGGCATAGAGGGCAAGTAATTCTGTGTCCCCTGCCACACAAGCATGAAGTTGATCAATTACTGACAAAATTCATTCCTTTATTAGTTATTATAATGAGAATGTGTTATATTCAACATTGATAGCATTGAACTAATGGTCTTAGACTAGATAAACATGAAAATTTTTAATGAAGTATAGTAGGTAAGAGCTATAAATGACATTTTATAGCTAAGAATTACAGTGTGTGTTCTTCATGAAAGAAAGTGAAAGGAAGTGAGAAAATGCTTAAACAAAGTCTTTCCTTACTTTGAGGGGTATCAACAAAGACTTCTCTATGCATAGCACTTTTAAAGACCTAATGGCAGGAAGAGAATTGCATCATTGTAAGTCTAAAAGACTTCGAAATAGTGATATTCGTATCAATTCATGTTTGTTTTTATACCCTGTCAGCCAATAGTTGGCATAGTGGGGAAAGTCAATGCCCTGCAGTTAAAGTCAATACAACAGCAAAATTTATTAGAGAAAAAAAATGGTACTGAGTGGATCAAAATCATTGCTGTTGTTTGTTTCTTCCTGTTTTTCTTCTTTTTTTGGTGGCATTTTATGTAAACACAAGTGTATCTTTATCACTGTGTAACTTCTACTTAGCCATCTATTTTTAAAAGTTACTTGAGACAAAATCAGAATCAATATCTAAACCAGTACATTTGGTTGGTTTGTTTCAGTGAATTTGATGCTATGATAGCTAGGTCTGTGACAGATACATACTAGATGAATGAATAGAAAATTGAAAATAGATAATAGAAGATAGATTATTTACAAAAGTAGGTGATAGCTTGACACCTAGCTACATAGATGATAGATGTCTCTAGTGTTTATATTTTAGGTAAAAAATAAAATAAATTGTATGATGTTTATTCCAGAGCAGAATTGGATTTGCACAACTTTGTTCTGAGAATAAAGCAGCTCAGAGTACATGGTTTCTAATGTTCCATTCACCAATATAATGTGTCTTCTCCCTCTTAAGTACATTAGCTCCACCCTGGAGAAAGATGGTACATATGTATTTGGGACAAGAAGGAGTATTCTTATATATAATATTATATATATATATATATATATATGGTTTGCCATTACTGAAAGAAAGAAATAGAAGGAAGCTAAATAATTATTTGGTTCCTGTGTCCATTTAGAAAGAAAGCTATTGATATTTATCCCCCAAATGTTATTTTTACAGGTCATATATACAAACTAGTGAGTGACAAATTACCTGTAGATCTTCCGTTTATGGTTCTATCTTAATTCACAGAGATTTTAGACTTCTGAACAGTTAGAAGTATGGCTGTCATCACCATATGAACTGTTTTCATCAATAATGGCTAATGATCTGTGCAGCATTCTTATGCATTTAATATTGAGGACTCAAATATGTAGTAAAGGTATTTTTTAATTATGTCTCCTTTTCCCATTAAATTTTGCTTTGTTTTAATGCAGCTAATATGGGGACATTGTATTTTTTAGTGCATTGATGTGTTTATTATACTCAAATGTAAAAGCAAGATCTATCAAGACATTTATGCACTCTACAGTTTTGCAATATGCAACTAAGTAAAATGTAATTTTCTTGCACAGAATATTGTAATGTGCACATATTTGTAATACCCTGTTCCATCCCATTAACAGAATTTCTGATTAATATCAATACAACAGTAGTGCATCAGGTTCTGCATGGAAGCAGAATTGACATCTGACTGATACATCTGGTGATCAAGGAATAACTATACATGAGTCTCACCCCTCTTCTGGAGTGATGTTTAACAGTTGTTAAACATCAGTCAGATGTTTAACAGTTAAAGGGTGTCTTAACTAAGATTTTTATTGTTGTAGAAAACAAACTATGATCAAAACCAAGATGTAGAAAGAAAAAAAAAAAACTTGCAGAGTTTATAGTTCCCAGTAACAATTAATCACACTCAGGGCAGGAACTACAGCAGAACAGGATCCTAGAAACAGGAACTGAAGCAGAGACCACCGAACAGGGCTGTTAACTGCCTTGATCCCTAATGATTGTTCCTGCCTGTTTTTGTATAGCACTCAGGACCATAAGCTCAGGACAGCATCCTCTATAGTGATCTTGGCTTTCTCATATCAGTCATCAATCATGTAAGTGCACCCCTGGCTTTTCTACAGGCTTGCCCATAGGCTTGTCTATAGGCTTACCCGCAGGCTGATATTGTTGGAGCATTTTTTCAACTGAGATTTCCTCTTCACAAAAGATACTAGCTTGTCTCCGATTGTCTTAAAACTTACCAACACAGTGGTAATTGAGATAAAACTCTAAGCCAATGGCTGAGGCTTTCTCTAATAGCTGTTTGTGGATCCTTCTAAGGCTCAATGAATTCCTCCCAGAAAGAAAGGGGCCTGCTCATTTTGCCACATAACTTCTGGTATTTTCAAGTGGGTAAAACACTAAAAAATGTGTTGTGGTTTTTTTCCAGTGTTATATTGCCCTTACTGTCTCTAGTAAAAGCTCATTTGTGTCATATCCCAGATTTGATTTCTCCATATTCTTGGGAAATCTAATGAAGCTGTCCTGAGTTGCTTTTTTTCTCTCACAGCTTGGGCTGTGTCACTGATGGCCCTCTTCATTTAGTCTCATTTGTCCAACTGAGTGGGCTTCCATTTGTCCTTATTAAGAATCCTTTAGATCATTGATTGTGGTTGTGATTATGGTTCTCTATTGCTAGGACCAACATGTTGGACAGTTCAGTCTACAAAATTTGGAAATGTTTCTTCAAATAAAGTGTTTATCTCCCTCTCACATTCAAACAAGTCTAGACTAAGCTTTCTTTGTTTATTTTCATCACAAATTTTTAATCCAATCAGATCCCTTCATTACAGGTATAGTATAACTAGGAAATAACACCAAAGTCTCCAAAATCTAAAAGATTTGTCAGCTCCTTCAAGAGTGCTAACAACCTTCAAGGAAGGATGTCTCAAATCTTACCTTTTTTTCTACTTCCTCTATCACCAAAGAGATTAACGTTCAATATAGTAGCCTTCCCTTACCCAAGAAATATAAGTAAGGGTTAAAAATAGGCTAAAGACTCATTTCTCCCCTAAATCCAGTCCAGCATAGAAAACCTCTGCAGGCCAGAACTCCATATTAAAACCCCAGTTTGTTGGACACCCTCATATACAATTCCCACCACAAGCCACAATTTGTCCCATTACCTTGTGACTCAGAGCCTACCTGAGAGCCACAATTTTGAAGCACCTATTGGATCAAGAGATGAATGACACTTTACCCAGCTAAGCCAGAGAGCCCTGTCTCTGTAACCTAGGACTTCGGGCACAATTCTTCTAACACCACCCTTAGCTATTTCTCCCCTAAATCCAGATCAGCAGGGAAAACCCTTGTGGGTCAGAACTCCCTGTTAAAACCCCAGTTTGTTGGACACCCCCATATACAAATCCCACCACAACCCCCAATCTGTCCCATTACCAAACAACTTCAGTGGCTGAGAACCACAGTGGTTCAGCACCTTTTGGATCAAGAGTCTCTATTGGCTTAAGAGCTCCTATAAGATCAAGAGCTCCTATTGGATCAAGAGCTCATAATAGATAAAGACTGGATCCCTGAGAAATATAAACAGCCAGTTTCTATTAGGACAAGAACAGCTCTGTAACACAGAATATGCTGCCTGCATGTAGACTAAGAGATCAGAATGGGACAACAGAAGATTCCTGAGACACAAACACAACCAGACCAGACTGCACCAAGGTTAACTACCTGAGATACAGACAAATTCTGCATTGATCCAAGGAAGTAATGGGTAGATGCCATGCAAGAATACATATAACAATGTAAAGAACAATATAGTACTACCAGAATCTGAATATGCCAATGAAGAAGCAGTAGATAGAAATAGCCTTAAAAACAACTTTATGAAGATAATAAAAGCTTTAAAAGAGGAAATAAAAAATTCCCTTAAAGAAATAAAAAACAATTGAAGAGATCAACAAATGCCTTAAAGAAAATAAAGCAAAACAACAAAAAACAAGAAAAATCATTCAGCCAGGTAAAGAAAACAGTTCAAGTTTTCAAAATTAAAAGAAAGTCAATAAAAAAGACACAAAATGAGGAAATTCTGGAAATAGAAAATCTGAAGAAATAAACGGGAACTACAGCTGCAAATATAACCAACAGAATGCAAAGATGAAAGAGAGAATCTCTGGTATGGAAGATTCTGTAGCAATGGGGTTTCTTTGGTCTCTGGCGGCCAGAGGTCTGAGACCCACAGACCTGCCGCCCAAGACCACTTAGCTACCCACTGCCTGCCACTCAGGACCCCAGAAATGACTCATATTAACTTTATGCTGTTTGGCCTATGGCTCAGGCACATTGCTAGCTAGCTCTTACATCTTAAATCAATCTATTTTTATTAATCTGTCTGTCACGTGGCCCGTGGCTCACCTGTGCTCCTTACATGTTGCTCCTTTGGGCTTCAGCTTGGTCTGCTTCTGACTCTGCCTTTCCTTTCCTACCTATTCTGATTCCTCCTCCTGCTTCTTCTATGGTGCCTGTCATGGCCCAAAACAGCTCCTTTATTTAAAGATTGAGATTCACAGCATACAGAAAGACATTCACACATCAAGATTCCAAAGCAGAAATAAATATGTCAGGCAAAGAAAACACTAAATCCAAAAAAGTCTTAACAAAAAATTTCCTGGAAATCTGGGAAAGCATGAAAAGGAAGAGGAATAGAAGAAGAAGGAGAAGGAGGAGGAGACCAGCTCAAAAGCAGAGAATTTATAATCAACAAAATCATCAACACTTTCTCAATCTAAAGAAGAAAATGCCTATTAAAATAAAAGAAACTTACAGAATACCATATAGAAAAGACCCCCCAAAAGTCTGCTCAACACATAATAATCAAGATGCTAAACCTACAGAATAGAGAAAGAATATTGAGATGTGAAGAAAATAAAGAAAAGTAACTTATAAAGACAGACTCATAAGCATAAGACCTGACTACTCAATGGAAATAATAAAAGCCACAAGGTCCTTTGTAGATGTTATAGAGACACTAAGAGACCATGATTGCCAGCTCAGATTACTATGCCCAGTAAAACTATCAATAATCATTGATATAATAAAGAAGATATTTCATGACAAAATTAGATTTAAATAATACTTTTACACAAATTCATCACTACAGAAACCACTAGAAGGAAAACTCCAACCTAAGGAAGCTAGATACATCCACAAAGCCACAAGCAATAGATATTCCCACAGAAGGAAAACCCCAAAGGGGAAACACACACACACACACACACACACACACACACACACACACACACAACCACCAAAAATAACAGGTATTAGCAATCATTGGTCATTAATATTCCTTAATATCAGTGGACTCGATTCACTTATAAAGAGACACACACTAGCACAATGGATATAAAAACAGAACTCATCTTTCTGCTGCATATAAGGACAGACCTCTACTTCAAAGACAGACACTGACTCAAAGTAAAGGGGTGGCAAAAGACTATCCAACCAAATGGACTCAAGAAACCAGCTGGTGTAGGTATTCTAATATCCAACAAAATAGACTTTAAACTAGATTCAATCAAAAGAGATAAGGATGGACATTACTTATTTATCGCAGGAGAATATCCAACAAAATGAAGTCTCAATCTTGCACAATTATGCTCCCAATACAAGGGTGCCTACCTATGTAAAAGAAACATTACTAAAGCTTAAGTCTCATATCAAGCCCCACACACTAACAGTGGGAGACTTTAATCCCTCATTCTCACCAATGGATAGGGCTACCAGACAGAAACTTAACAGAGAAATAAGGGATATAACAGATATTATGACTCAAATAAACTTAATAGATTTATACAAAACTTTCCACCTAAACATAAAAGAATATATATTCTTCTCTGCACGTATGGAACTTTCTTTAAAATTGTCCACATAGTCTGTCATAAAGCAAATATGAATAGATACAAAAATGGGAATAACCACTTGTATTCCATCAGATAACCAGGGACTAATGTGTTCAACAACACAAACCACAAGAAGGCTACAGTCTCATGGAAACTAAATAGTTCTCAATTGAACCACCTATGGATAAAGGAAGAAGTAAAGAAAGAAATTAAAGACTTCCTAGAATTCAATTAAAATGAATCTACAACCTAACTAAACTCATGGGACACAATGAAAGCAGTGCTGAAGGGAAAGTTCATTGCACTAGATGACTACATAAAAAATTTGGGAAAAAATATCACACAAGAGACTTAACAGCACCTCTAAAAGCTCTAGAGCAATTAGAAACAAAGTTAACTACAGAAGTAGAGGGTAGTAAATCATCAAACTCAAGGCTGAAATCAATAAAATTGAAACAAAGAGAATACAAGGAATCAAAGAGTTGGTTATTTTAAAAAGTCAAAAAGATAGACAGATTTTTATCCAAACTAACCAAAAACAGAATGAGAATATCCAAATTCTACCAGGTTTTCAAAGAAGAACTAATATCAATGCTCCTCAAATTGCTTAAATTATTTCATACAATAGAAACAGAAGAAACATTGCCAAATTTATTTTATGAGGCTATAGTCACCCTGATACTGAAACAACACAAAGATGCAATAAATAAAGAGAATTACAGACCAATATCCCTCATGAATATTGATGCAAAATTCTACCAAGGAATTTTTACAGCTGATAAGCACTTCAGCTGTGTAGCAAGATATTAGATTAACTCAAAAAAAAATCAATATATCTCTTATACACAAATGATAAAATGGCTGAAAAAGAAATCAAGGCCATATTACTCTATGATAGCTATAAATATCTTGGGGTAATGCTAATCAAAGAAGGGAATAACCTATATGACAAGAATTTGAAGTCATGGAAGAAGAAAATAGGAAGATCTCCAATGCTCTTATATATCCTTATACCATATCTTTTACTAAAAGTCGACAGAATAATAAAATGACAATTTTACCAAAAGCAATCCACAGATTCAACAAATCAAAACCCCAACACAATTCTTCACAGACCTTGAAAGAACAATACTCAACTTCATATGGAATACCAAAAAACCCAGGATTTCCAAAACAATCCTGTTCAATAATAGAATTTTGGAAGGAATTATAATATCTGACTTTAAGCTCTACTATAGAGCTGTAGTAATAAAAACAGCCTGGTACTGAGATAAAAACAGACTTCTGGATCAATGGAATTGAATCAAAGACTCCAACCTTAATTCCAACACCTATGATTTTTGACAATGAGGCCAAAAATATACAATGGAAAAAAAGATAACAGTTTCAAGAAATAGTGCTGGCATAACTGGATGATGGTAGTATGTAAAAGAATGCAAACAAATCTGTATCAATCACCGTGTACAAAACTGAAGTCTTAGTGGCTTAAAGACCTCAGCATAAACCCAGTTACACTGAACCTATTAGAAAAAACAAAAACAAAAACAAAAACAGTGCCTTTATGCACTGGCACAGGAGACCAATTTCTAAATAAAACATCAGTAGCACAAATACCGAGTGCAACAATTAATAAATGGGACCTCCTAAAACTTAGAAGCTTCTGTGAGGCAAAGGACAGGGTCAATAAGACAAAAGAACAACCTACAGAATGGGAAAAGATCTTTACCAGCCCTACTTTTGACAGAAAGCTGATCTCTAAAATATATAGGGAACTCAAGAGACTAGAGGTCAAAAAAACCAAAGAACCCAATTGGAAAATGGGGTACAGGGCTAAATAGGGAATCCTCAACAGAAGAATCCCAAAGGGCTGGAAGACACTTAAAGAATTGCTCAACATCCTTAGTCATCAGATAAACGCAAATTAAAACAATTCTGAGTTACTATCTTACACTTCTTAGAATGGCTGAGGTCAAAAACACAGATGACAATCTATGCTGTAGGGGATGTGGAACAAAGGGAACACTTCTCTATTGCTAGTGGGAGTGTAAACTTGTACAGTCACTTTGGAAATAAGCTTAGTGTTTCCTCAAAAAAATGAAAGTCAATTTACCCTATGATCCAGAAATACTACTACTGGCCATATACCCAAGGATGCACATTCTTATCCCAAGGGCATTAGCTCAACTATGTTCAATGCAGCATTATTTGTAATAGTCAGAACCTGGAAACAACCTAGATTACCCTCGATTGAAGAACAGATTTTTTAAAAATGTGGTACATTCACACAATGGAGCACTACTCATCAGAATAATAAAAGGCATCCTAAAATTTGCATGCAAATGAATAGATCTGGAGAGTATTATCCTGAGTGAGACACAGACCTGGAAAGATAGACATGGTATATATTCAGTCATAAGTGGATTTTAGACAAAAAGCAAAGGATAACCAGGTTACAATCCATACACACCCTAACCCCAGCATTCAGGTAATAGAAGGAAGATAAGATAGATGCTCATGGAAAGGGGAAATAGAGATCTGAGTAAAATGGGGCCATAAGAAGGGAGGGAGCAAGGCAAGGTAAAAAGAGGACATGGAAAAAATGGAATGATTGATTGGAGAGAGCAACAAAGAGAGAGAACAAAGAGGTGAATATCCTGAGAATCCTTGTGCTAGGAAAACACCCAAAAACCCACAAGATGAGCCCAGGTAGGACTCCAAGCAATAGTGGAGAGGGTTCTCAAATTGGCCTTTCCCTATTATGAATGACAACTCTTATTTCCATTATAGAACTTTCATCTAGCAGCTCATAAAGGCAAATGCAAGGATCTATAGCTAAATACAGGGTCAAGCTACTGGTCCAGGTGAAAAGAGGGAAGAGAGATTATATGAGTGGAGGAATTAGAATCATGATGGGGTTACTCAAGGAGTAAGCTATCCTGTGATGTTGGAAGCTAGCTCACTCTGAAATGACATCTGATGAACCCTCAGTGAATGGATATGGAACCTCTGAATGTGAATGACAGTCAAAAGGCATGGGCAGTTTGTGGAGTTTCTTGCACTTGGACCAGAGTTTATTCCTGGTAGATGAACTGCCTTCTTGGAGCTCATGTCCTACAGAGGAACACCTTTCTCAGATTTTATAATTGAGGGAGGGACTTGGTCCTACCTCAACTGAATATGGCAGACTGAATTGACTCACCTAGGGATTCCTTCCCCTCTATGGAGAATTAGTGGAGGTTGGGGTAGTGAGAGGCTTGGGGAGGACTGGGAGAAGGAACGGGAGAGGAAGCAATAATGAGTATGAAAAAAATTCTAAATATAAAAAATTAAATAGGCTAAAGTGCTTAACATATAAAATTTGTGTGACTATATTTTTTTATGTTTCTCCTACTCAAAATCTGCTGTGTCCAAACCCTTCATTCCAGGTTCTGCCAACTGACTAGTTTCTTATACTACAAGCTGTTCTGTAAATTTGCTCTCATGGTGTCCATTATTCTACCCCACTCCATGCTTTATATATCAATCCAAAACTGCTTCTAATTTTTTCCCCATTTCTTTTTAAAAAAAACAATATGCCATGTATACCAGGCTGAATTTGAACTTAATGTACAGTCAAAATTGACCTTGTTTCTACCTCCACCTCTCCAGTGTTGAATTGTACACAACCATGCTCAGTTTATGTAGTACTTGGGATAGAAACCAGGGCTTCATGCCTTCTGGGCAAGCGCTCTACTAACTAAGCTATATTCCCAGCACCAGTAATGCTTTTAAAGGACACCAAATCATGTCATCTCTTCATTCAAATACTTCCATTTACTAATGTAAGACTCAGGCCCCATGGATGCTTATAGTATCCTGTTGTATTACATTTCTGTCCGGGAATTTCAGTCTTCCCTCACGGCCCAGACTTTTTGTCCGAGCCTGGTGGCCCAGACTCCAGACTTTCAAACCCATAGTCCCACTGAAACACACAGATGCTTATACTAATTGTACCCTGATCAACCTAGGGCCCAGGCTTACAACTTGCTAGCTCTTTCTCTTAAAATAACCCATGATTCTTGCCCTGTTCAGTCATGTGGCTTGGTACCTTTTCTCAGAGCAGCACAGGCGTCCTCTGCATCTGCTTCTCTGATGTGTCTTTGGCATCTCTACTCTGTCTTCCTGTTACCAGAGTTTTTTTAGTCTGGTAGCCCTGCCCACAATTGCTGTCTGCCTTTGGGAAATCAGCGTTTTTATTAAACCAGTAGGTGGGCCAATTATTTACAATGTAACAACATAATCCCACTACAGTACCCCTTAACAATTGTCCAATTCTGTTCCATGATTTTCTTCTTTCATTTGGACTCTGCTACAGTGGCTTCTCACATAATTCTGACATTCCATATACCTCTGGTTGGTGCAGGCAGTACACATAAACTTTGAATGCTGACTACCACATTTATTCAGCTCATCATATGATTATAACTTTCTACCTGAGCCAATAGATCCAAAGCAATTCTATACACTACCCCTAATCCACCATCTACAATCCTGATCCCTTTTAGCCTACTCTCACATTTTCATGCCAAGTAGTCACTTTTAATAAATTTATTGCATGCTGTTTGTCAGATTCCACTAGAACACAACCTAAAAGGTATAAGCATCTTGCTAGTTAGGGCACAGTATTTGGGCTTCACACAAAGCAAGTACCCTCCACATTTCAACTAAACAAATTTTCTACCCATGTGGCCCAGCATCTTCTTGAAAAAAGCTCACTCACCCCCATCCAAGTTACTGACTGACTTTTTTCTCATACAACTGCTATGGCCATGGCCTTGAACACTTCCATTTAAAGCTGGGAAGGATTCCTTCAAAACTGAGCATAGCCTGTTCTGAGTTCCTGGGAGCTGTCAAAAAACACACAAATGCCACACAGAATATTCAGAAACAACCACATCTCAGAATTAAAACATAATCAGTTAAATAGTCTGTGACTTGAACACAATATTTGGCTCCAAGTTTATACCTTGAATAGTACAAATGGTCACAAGTGGTGAGAACCATATATGCTGAATACTTCCACAGTGCACATAGGATTGCATGCACTTCTTTTCCTTTGTTAAATAATTTATTTTTACTGTTTGTCTGTTTGTATGCACATGTTCCACATGTGTCATAGTGCACATGTAGAGGTCAGAGGCTAACTCTAAGAATTAGTCTCTCTTGTTTCTTCCACTATGATGCACTCTGACCTATTCTCCTGTCTCTCCCTTTTGTCTCACTGCAGGGTGATGAGCATACAGATGCCTACTACTACATAGAGCTTTCTGTGGATGCTCTAGGGATCAAACTCCTTTCCCCAGGCTGGCATGGCAAATGATGTTATCCACTGAGACAACCTCTCAACATTTCTACACAATTCCTTACTCAGTGATGTTACCCTGCTAAGCCTTGTTCCTTCTAGAATCCAATGTGGAGTAGAGAAATCTGCTGTGCTGTCTTCTGGTGTGCAGGAAACCCAAATCCATCACATGTAACTTGTAAATTCCCTCTCCTCTTCTCTATGATCCCAGTATCTCTCCCCAGAATGTAAAGGCAGATGTTCTTCTAATTTTATCACTGTGACATTTGCTAAGACATGTGTCATCCATGAGGTTTTCAGTCACGGAGAATCTTCCTTTTATTTCCATACTTCAGATGATTCCCTACCCATGATCTTCAGAATTTAACAGTTCATACGTGCTTCTTCTTAAACTCAGTTTCCAAGGAAGCGTGAGAAAAGAGTCACACTATGACTGCCTCCTACAGTCTGCCATTGTCAGTACCTAGTTCACTGGGGCCTCTTTCCCAACTGTGTCTGGATCTCACCCTGATTCCCCTGAGCTCCCAGCTAGCTCACATATTCCCTTGTCATTATACACAGATTTCCTAAGATTCATATCACTGCTGTTAGAGCACCTGGAACTGAACCATAGGAACCCTGCCTCCTGCTCTAATTCCCCCACAGTGTTTGCATTGACTTCAATAGCCATTCACTTTCATTGACCTTATTTCTTCCTAAGTTCCTGAAGTTCTCTGTTCAAAAATCAAAGGAACTTTCTATTTACTTATAAAATTATGGTCTATGGTCAAGAGAATCTATAAAATTTCCTCTGGCTAAAGGAATTGTTGTATTTGACAGCAAATTACAAACCTTGGTTCTTTTAAAGTCTACATTGGGCTATAAGTTGTAATGAATAAATCAGTGATAAATAACTCATGAAAATCCACATTAAATAAGAGCCTCCAATGGCTGACATTCTAGATTTCTAAATTTGGATTTCCATAATAAGTGCTTTAAAACATTTTCAGCTCTCATGTCTATCTAAAGCTCAGGAAAACAGAAAAGCTAATCCAGGATAATGAAGTCCATTACAGTGAGTAAATCCAAGTAAACAGGCAGTGGAAGCATGTGGGTTTTAGTATGAGTAGTCTCTGGCCTTCAAGCAAATTTCCTTCTTCCGACCAGACTCATCCTTGCTGCATGTGGGCCATATCCAGCAAACATGCAACTGCTCATAGAATCTGCTATGATTCATTAAATGCACTCTAGTCCTTGCCAGCATGAGTTTCTACCCCTCCTCCTCCATCACAAAAAGCCATATTCTGTTCCCAGGGAACATAATCAGTGAAAATTATAGCCATTCCTGTAGTCTGAGGTTTTCAGAGAAAGTCTAGTCTGAAAGCTAGTCCTTTCTGCATGTCTTCACTATTTCTTCAGTTTATTGCAGACATAATTACTTACTCTGCTATTTATTAATTCCACTGTAAATCCAGACATGTCTGTTCAGAGAGCACATAGATTTATTAACTCAATTCATTACAATTTAGGCTTTGATTCTAACACTAATGTGTTAGCAAGATAGGTTTGAATATTAGGTGAGAAATAAGCCAAGTCACCACTATGACCCTTCCCTATATTGCATCAGTGTTTCTAGCATTCTGTATTCCAAAATCCAATGTGAAAGATGATTATTGTATAAGTTCAGACTAGAGTATCATGAACACATGAAATTAGGTACTTACTGAGAACTTTGGCCAAGGAAGAGTGAAACTGAATATTAGGCCAGAGTAAAGTACCTGTGGCCCTCCCTTACAGAAAGCATGAATCAAATTTAGGGAAAATGTAATTGAACTTTACCAAATACTACTAATATCAAATTGAATCATTTGAGAAACTATAACTATTCTATATAAAATATAAACAAACACATTAAGCATAGAAACCACATCAATTAAAGCCTAATCTTTATGAAAGTTGGCATCTAACTGGTATGCAGCTCAAATGTTTCCTGTTTTGGTTTACAATTGCTTTCTGGTCCAACTAAAGAAACAACAGTAACTTGTACAGAGGTGATCTACAGCCCTCATGGTGAAACGTGTAAGAATGTGAACACAAAGCTTTGTAAAGCCTCACTGAGCTATTCCATTACCAGACATTACTCCCTTGTCCCGCATCAGCACTCACCTTTTATATCCATGATGACAGAAGACCAATGCATTATTTTTCATAGTATTCTTGTTCTATATCTATATGAGGAGTCTTGGGTTAAAAGAGCATGTCTACAGGGTCTAATTCTCTCAAAGATTTACCCTAAACATGACTCAGCAATCTTTGCAATAAAAGCTGATGTTAGAAGTGTTTACACATACACACACACACACATACACACACACATATATACACACACATACACACAGACACACAAACATATACATATATATACACACATACTAATACACACATAGACATACACACACCTACACACACATGCACACACATGCACACACACAGACACACATACATGCACACACATACACACACACTGATACACACACAAACACATACATACACACACCATGCTCACAGAGAAACACATGCACATGCACGCATACACACACATGCACAGAGCCACACACACATACACACACAGGCACGAACACATACACATACACAGAGAAACACATGCACATGCACACATACACACACACACGCACACACACACACCATATATTTCACTCTCAACAAATCCATCTCTTCTCTCAACAAATTTACATTCTGTTTTTAAGTCTTTTTTCTTCATTCTGCATTTTCTCTGCAATTTATTAATTTCCATCAGGGTCACCTGTAGTTGGAGTTTTACTTTCAAGGCGCCAGCCCAAAATTAATATTTATTAGAATATAAATTAACACTCACAATATTAGTAACAGCTTATTGTGGCACCTGAACAAGGACTGGCGTATCCAAGCAATGGACGAGCGATGGATGCGCGATGGAAGGACGATGGATTCCGATTCTGTCTGTCCAGCAGCCAGCAGCCAGGAACCAGGAAGACAGCATCCACGTGTCCCAGCAGCCACTTATCAATCAGGTTGGCCACACCCCCTCCAGGGTCCCGGAAGTGTCTTCTGACCTTATGGGCTGACACCTTAATCCCGCCACATCCCATGTGGGGAGTGGGTATAATTTACCTCTCTCTTAAGACTGGGGAGGAGTGGCCTAGGCACATTGAGGGGAGTGGAGTGAGCCCTATGCAATTCTGTAGTATCCACAGTGAACCTGCTGAGCTTATAGAATATTGTACAGCAGGTGAGGGTCTATCAGAGTGAGCATGACTCACTCAGTCCCTACACTTCTTCTGTGTGCTTGTTCTTTCTCCATCCCCTTGAAGACCATGCCCTGGATGACACAACACCACAGCATGTCTAGTTGTTAGCAAACAAACCAAATCTGGAAAAGGATGTAATAGAGTTCAAATTAGCACTTCTGGTGTGTATCCCGTGCTTTATCTTAATGGGTCCAGAGCACAGGTTCCACTGAGGTCCATCAACATCCTTAAAGAAAAAAGGAGAGAGTTCAGGTTTAATAGCAGATTCTGTCTCTCTAGCATCACACCTTTCTTAGATTAGATCCAGAGTTTTCTTTTTAAAGATCATTTTGCCGCTGAGAGTTCATTTCAAAAATAACTTCGGAAGACACAACATATCGGATAGTAATATTGCTTACTAAGCTGAATTTCATTCAGCCACATGAATAACTTTAAAGTTAATTTTTAAATGTGGAAGCTCAATACCATCCCTTGAAATGATAAAAACAGAAAATAAAAAGCATTTTACATTATGAATGTGTTGGTAGCACTTGTGAATCCGTAGGATTTTACAATAAAGAACAACAAAAATGTATCACGATGTCCTTTCTCACAAGAAAACATCGCATTTTTCTTCAGGAAAACCGTCTTATGCACTTATAAAACAGAATAAAAGTATCTGTAAGCTGTCAGAGCTGATATATTAATGCCTACTTATTTGAAAATTTGTCAGTTGTAGAGTGAAAATGTAAAACTGTAGGACTCCTGACGAGACACAACGATAGAGAAACGTGGTTGCTTCAGTTTCTAAGCTCCAGGTCCTACGGCTCTTGGCCACTTCTCTATGTCTTCTCCACTTCTTCAAGGCTTAGACTAACCCAGAACATGCATATTAATGAATTTTGTCACTCCTCTCCATAGCCAAAACAACTTTTCTTGAGTTCAGTGGTATCCGTGTAATCACCTCATATGACTTTTATCAATATACAGTTTTAAGCTTTATAAATAGAGAACTCTTTTGCTTTCTGTAGAGGATTCTGCTGACACTACCATTATAAATGTTAGGTGCCCCACAAAAGCACGATAACATATAGTCAGAGGATCTAGCAGAGACTCGTGCCCATTCCCTAATTGTCGCTTCAGTCTCTGTGAGTCCCTATGAAGCCTGCTTAGTGTAATTCTGTGGGCCATGTTCTCCTGGCGTCTTTACCTTTTCCTCTTCCTCTTCTGAAGGCTTTCCTGAGCTCCAAGGAGAAGGAACCACTAGAGATCTCTTATTTGGGCTCTACATGTAATGTTTGGCTATGGGTATCTGCATCTTCTTCAGTAAGCTTCCTGAAAAAGCCTCTCTGGTGACATTTGAGCTAAACACCATGAGTATATGAGAATATCATTGGGCATCATTTTTATTGATCTTTACTTTGTTCCAACATATTTTTCTCAATTATTTGGGAATTTCACAGAATGCTTCCCAATAACACTCATTTCCCAATATTCCTGTGTCAACTCCACCACTTTGGTGACCTCTTCTTTCTCCACAAAGGAAGGAAGAAGAAAATATCAATTTCAATTTTGCTCATATACTTACTGGAACTTAGTCAAATTCACAGAGCCAGTCCTTTAAAGAAAACTGAGTCCTTCCTCACCCCCCACTCCTATGAGAATCCATCAATATTTCCCAACTGCAGTTTCCCCTCTATCTACCCACTCTTCCCAATTTCCCCAATACCTCTCTGATGTGGGAATGCCCTTCTTTATGCTGTGAATCTCAATCTTTAAATAAAGGAGCTGTTTTGGGCCATGGCGGGCACCATAGAAGAAGTAGGAGAAATCAGAGCATGGGTAGGGGAAGCGGGGCGGAGTCAGAGGCAGATCGAGCCAGCCGCCCAAGGAGCAACATGTAAAGAACACGGGTGAGCTACGGGCTGGGGCCACGTGGCCCACAGATTAATAGAAATGGGTTGATTTAAGATGTAAGAGCTAGCTAGCAATGTGCCTGAGCCATAGGCCAAACAGCATGAAGTTAATAAAAGCGTCTGAGTCGTTTCTGGGGGCCTGGGCAGTGGTGCGTGGATAAGCAGTCCCGGCGGCAGGTCTGTGGGTCCCGGATCTCTGGCGCACGGGACCCGAGAACCCACTACAACACCTCTCCTCTCTCCCAGATCCACTCTCCTCCATATCCCCTCAGAAAATAGCAGGCCTCCCAGTGATACAAACCAATCATGCCATATCAAAATACAATAATAGCTGCACTTCAATGCTTCTATCACAGTTTTTAAGAATTCTCTTCAGTGGGTTTCTCTCTAGACTGCATTGTTTCTAATCTCTGAGCTACCCAACCTCCAGTTCCTGAGGTATGGGCTCCCTCTCCTGCTTTCCTGGCATGGGCCTCAAATTAGACCAGTCATTTGTTGACCACTCTCAAAATTCTGCCTCTGTTGTCCAAGCACATGTTTTAAGGAAGGGGAGATTATAGGTCAAATGCATTGTGGCTATGCTACTGTCCCAATGTCACCAGGGGAAGTTGCCTCCTCACTGAGGATGGACAGTTCATTCTCTGTCATTTCTATTATTAGAAGTCCTCCCTAGAGTCACTCCATAAAACTAGAACTCTTGGAGTTTTTGTTGCACTGAGTCTCTGCATTTTGTCCCAAATACTCTCAACTTCCAGTTACATCTCCATTATCTACAGCTTCATATCTATCCCCCCTACATATCCACCCCTTCCAGCTGACTCTTCATATTCTCATACCCACCCACTCCCAGTCAACCTGCAAAATTTACGTTATTTCCCCTTCCGGGGAGATCCATGCAACCTCTGTAGAGCCCTACTTGTTACTTTGTCTTTCTAGACCTGTGGGTTGTAGGATGCTTATCATTTACTTAACAGCTAATATCCATTTGTAAGTACATACTATATTAATTTTACTGGGTCTGAATTTCCTCACTCAGCATAACTTTTTCCAGTTCCATCCATTTGCCCACAAATTTTGTGATGTCACTTTTTAACAGCTGAGTAATAACCATTGTGTATATTCCCACATTTTCTTTATGTTTTATTTATTTTATTTTTTTCTTTTATTTTACACACCAACCACAGTTTCCTTTCTTCCACTCTCCCTGTTCCCTCACCCTGTCTATCACCCCCATCCACTCCTCTTCCATTTAGAAAGGAGCAGCAGGTCTCCCACAGGAGTCTTCAAAGCATGTCATATATCATGTTGAAGAAGAACCAAGCTCCTCCCCTTGCATCAAGGCTGGACAATGCATCCCATCATAAGAAAGAGCTTCCTAAAAACCAGATCATGTACCAGGGAGAGGTCCTGATACTACTGCTAGGGAGCCCACAAACAGACCAAGCTACACAACTGTCCTCCACATGGAAAGATCCTTGGTGGGTGTCATACAAGCTCCCTAGCTGTCTGTTCACCATCCATGAGCTCCTATTAGTTCAGGTCTGTTGTCTCTGTGACTTTCCCAGTCATGGTCTTAAAAACCATTGCTTTTTCAATCCCTCTTCCCTCTCATCAGCTGGACACCCAGAGATTTGCCCAGTTCTTGCCTGTGGATCTCTGTATCCACTTCCATAAGTTACTGAGTGAAGGATAGCTGTTGACAATTAGGATTGTTAACATTCTGATTATAGGGGAGGACCAGTTTAGGAACCATCTCCACTCTTGCTAGGAGTCTTAGCTGGGGTCACCCTTACAGATTCCTATGAGTTTCACTGGCACTAAGTTTCTCCCTAACCCCAAAACAGCCCCCTCTATGAAAATATCTCATTCATTAATCTATCTTTATGTCCCACCCCAGCTCAACCAACTAAAACCCTCATGTTCTCTTTACCGCTCACCTGGACTCTGCCCCTCTCCTACTTTACCTAAGAGATCTCATATGTTTTCTCTTCTCAGGGAAATACATGCATTGTTACAAAGCTTCTCTTCAGCTGTGAGTCATAGCCTGTTTACACTTTGCTTTAAGCCTAATATCCATGAGTGAGTACAAACCATGTTTATCTTTCTGAGTCTGAGTTACCTCATTCAAAATAAGTTTTTTTTTAGTTTCATCCATTTTCATGCAAATTTCAGGATGACATTGTTTGTACTGCTGAGTAGTATTTAGTTGTATAAATGGACCATATTTTCATTATCCATTATTTGGTGGAAGAGCATCTCGATTGTTTCCAGATTCTAGTATTATGAACAACACTGTTATAAACATGGTTGAGCATGTGTCCTTGTGGTATAATTGAGCATTTGTTGGTTGTATGCCCAAGAGATACATTTCTAGGTCTTGTGGTAGATTGGCGTCTAATCCTCTGAGAAGCTGCCATGCTGATTTCCAATGTAGCTGTACAAGTTTGCACTCCTGCCAACAGTGGAGGAGTGTTCCCCTTAGTCCACATCCTTTCCAGCATGGTCTGTCCTTATCATTTTGATCTTATCCATTCCAACAGGTATAAGATGGTTTCTCACAGTCATTTTGACTTGCATTTCCCTGATGACTAAGGATGTTGAGCAATTCTTTAAATGTCTTTTGGCCATTTGAAATTCTTCTGTTGAGAATTCTCTGTTTAATTTTGTATCACATGTTTCTATTTAATTATTTGTTATTTTGATGTCTAGTTTCGTCAGTTCTTTTTATATTGTGGTAATTAACCCTCTGTCAAATATGAGGTAAGATTGCCAAAAAGCTTTTCCCATTCTGTAGGCTACCATTTTGTCTTATTAACAGTGGTTTCAGCTTAAGAGAAGCTTTTCAGTTTAGGAGGTTCTATTTGTTAATTGTTGCTCTCAGTGTCTATGCTACTACTGTTATATTCAGGAAGTTGTCCTCTATGCCAACACATTCAAGGTTACTTTCACTTTCTCTTTCATAACTAGCCATGTGTGTTGAGCTATTTTCTCCACTTGGACTTGAGTTTTGTGCAGGACAATAGATATGGATCTATTTGCATTTTTTCACATGTGAACATCCAGTTATCTCAGCACCATTTGCTGAAGATGCTTCCTTTTTTCATAGTGTAATTTTGACTTCTTTGTCAAAAAGTTGGTGTTTTATGTACGTGGATTTACATCCAGAACTTTGATTCAATTACATTGATCTACTTGTCTATTTTTGTGCCAATGTCACACTGTTTTTATTACTATATATATATATCTCCATAGTAGAGCTAGAAATCAGGGATGGTTTTATCTCCAGAAGCTCCTTTATTATACAGGCTAGTTTTAGGTATCCTTGGTTCTTCCATATGAAGTTGGGTATTTTTTTTTGAGAATAGTGAATAACTGTTGGGATTTTGGTTGGGACTGCAATGAATCTGTAGATTGTTTTTGGTTAAGATTGCCATTTATACTTTGTTGTGAACTTTCCTCTTAGCACTGCTTTTATAGTGTCCCATAAGTTTGGGCATATTGTGGATTCATTTTTAATTGAACTTTAAGAAGGTTTTAATGCCTTTCTTATTTCTTTTTTCACTCAAAGGTGACTCCGTTGAGAGTTGTTCAGTTTCCATGAATTCATAGGCTTTCTGTAGTATGTGTTATTGTTGAACTCTACTTGAACTCATGATGACCTGGTAAGACACAAGAGGTTATTCTTTTTTTTTAAATCTGTTGAGATTTGCTTTGTGATTGAGTGTGTGATCAATTTAGTGAAGGATGCTAAGAAGAATATACTTTTGTGTGTGTTTAGGTGAAATGTTCTGTAGATCTCTATTAAATTAATTTAAGTCATAACATCTGCTAGTTCTCTTGTTTCTCTGTTAAGTTTCTGTCTGGCAGACCTGTCTTCCAATGAGAATTGGATGTAGAAGTCTTTTTTTTTTTTAACTTTATACTGCACATATTCTTTCAGTATATGTCTTTTTATTGGGGAAAATTTACTGAAGTGATATTGCAGATATCACTGATCAATGAATATTAATTCCTGAGATTTTGTTTTTTGTGGTGGTGGTGGTAATGGTAATGATGGTGGTTGTGGGTGTGTGGGGGGGAAGGGTTGGTTCCTTAGTTTTAGTTTTGCTTGTGTAGGATTATCTATTTCCTTTTTTTTCCCAATGGATGTAATTAAACTTCTTAGGTTGGTGTTTTCTCTCTAGAACCTTTTGTAGGACTAGATTTGGATTTATAGATGAATATTTTTAAACTTGTTTCTTATGCCATATTTGTTATTTTCATTGATGGTGAGTGAAATTTTGTTTAGTATAATAGTTTCTGCTGGTCTCTTATAGTCCGGAAGATATTTTTCAGGCACTTCTGGCTTTTAGAGTCTCCATGAGAAGGTGGATATAATCCTAATGGGTCTGCCTTTTTATATTACATGCTCTTTTACCCTTGCAGCTCTTAATATTCTTCCTTTGTTCCTTACGTTTAATGTTTTGGTTACTATGTGGCATGAGGACTTTCTTTTCTGGTCCAGTCTGTTTGGTGTTCTTCGAAAATATGTTCTTGAACTTTGAACTAGGATTCTTCTCCTTCCTTTATTTCTATAATTCTTAAGTTTGTCCTTTTTATAATGACCCAGATATCCTTGATGGTTTATAACAAGAATGTTTTAGATTTAACTTTTTTTGTCCAGTGTATCAATTTCTTCTATCATATCTTCAATGCCCAAGGTTCTTTTTCATCTCTTTTATTGTTTGTGATGCCTGTATCTGTTGTTCCTGTTCATTTACCTAGATTTTTCATTTCCAGTATTTCTTATTGGTGTTTTATTATTTCTATTTTTGTTTTCATGTCTTGAACAGATTTTTTTCCTTCAACTGTCTTATTTTTTTCCCAGTTTCCTTGGTTTTCTTTAAGGGATTTATTCATTTCTTTAAGAATCTCTATCATCTTCATAATGTTGGTTTTAAGGTTTTTTGTTTCTACTTTGGCTGTACTGAATGTTTCAGACTTGATGTAGGAGGATAGCTGCGCCCTGATGGAGACTTACTTCCCTGATTGATATTGATTATATTCTTACGCTGGTACCTAGGTGTAGGGGTATTGTGTTGTTTCATGGTAAATAATTGTCCCACCCACTGGTTTAATAAAAAGAGCTGATTGGCCAAAGGCAGGCAGGAAGTGTAGGCGGGACTACCAGACTAAGAAAATCTCTGAGAGCAGAATGCCAGAAGAGCGCCAGAGAGAAGCCAGAGGAAGCCAAGGACAACTATGCTGCTCTAAAGCTGAACAAGAGACATGGGTTAGATGAAGGGTAGAAAGCTAGCAAGTGATATGCCTGAGCCTGAGGCTGATCAGCCAAAAACTAATGGAAGCGTCTGTGTGTCTCTGTAGGACTGTGGGACTGCCGGTCTGCGCAGGGTCTGTGGGTCTATGGGTCTGTGGGTCATAGACCTTGAGGTTAGGCCCGAAATTCTGGGCCAGAAACCTCCTACTACACCTAGGCATCTGATTTTGGGTGATTATAGGACGAGGTACTAATTTCTGAGTTTGTCTTTGTTGAATGGGTGTGTTGTTCCTGGGTTTTGTTTCTTCTATAGTCTTCTGTCCACTGTGACCTGTGGTTATGAAGGGGATTTCTACCCCAGTTAGTAGCTTGACTTTTAGTAGACAGCAAGGCCTCTGGTCAAGCAGGGCATCTCTACCCATGTTGGACATCAGAACACAGTAAGACGTGAGGGCTTTAGAGCAGAGGTAGGTGAACATTAAAGCAGTGCAGTGTTGTGGGGAAATGGCCTTCCTGACATTCTAGCAACTGTCATGGCCTCTAGGTGAGCAAGGGGCCTCTGACACGATAAAGTATTTTTAAGTCCTGAATCATTCATTACTCACCTCCAGAAAATAATCTATGCGTATTCCTGGGGAAAGTGAGTTTCAGTTTAGAGGAGGCAGTTAAAAAAAAAAAAAAAAAAAAAAAAAAAAAAAAAAAAAAAACTCATGAGGCCCGAAACATTGTTTTTACTAGGCTCTTTTTGCCAACTAAAGTTAAAAAAAAAAGTCAAAATGAGGAGCTGTTACTTTCAGTTTATTGGAAGATATTTCAAAGTATCTGGATACAAGGAAGAATAAAGGTTTGTGGTCTTCCATGTAATATAAAAAGTCTGAGTATGTATTGATTATTTGCTAAAAGACTGTCCATAGTCTTAATCCTATATGGCTAGTCAGGCAAAGAGCATGGTATACCAATATGTGCCTTTCTTATGCTTTGAACATTGTTTTAAATAAAGACTATTTCCTTTTGGAAGAGGACTAAGGAATAATTATGTTATAGCAGTTTAAGTGAACATTTTGGTCATTCTCTGGGTAACAAGCTTCTCTCAATGGTGTCTGTATTACATTGTTACTTTAATTCAAAATAAGTCTTTTATTACCAAAAATTAATTCATAAAAGGACTAACTTAAAGAATAAAAGCATAAAGAGTTGTATTTGTTGTTAATCTTACACATATGTGTGATGGCTATATTGATTCCCAGCTTTCTGAGAAAGCAAGGCAGAGGTGGCACACACCATTAGTCCCAGAACTTCGGAAACAGAGGCAGGAGGATCTCTGTGAATTCAAGGTCATCTTGGTCTACAATGAAGTTCTAGGATAGCCAGGAGTGTTACACAGAAAACCTTGTCTCAAAAACAAAAACAAAACCAAAAAAAAATGCAGAAAGATGCTTTGCCCTCTGATATTTCAGGCTGATTCTATGAAATATAGAACATATGACCACAGGCTACCCTTGAATTGTGGCACGCTTCTGGAAGGACCATGGAGGAAGGGAGGGGTGTGTTTCTTCTTTACCTTCCTGCTCTTACCTTATCAGCACATTCATTTCTTCATTGTCATTGTAACCTACTTCTTCTGGATTCTAGCATATATAGCAAATCAGCTAAGATACTCAGCCTCATGGCACAAAGCAATCGCTGAAATCTTGGACTTTTTATTCCAAGATAGTCATTGTTTGCCAATGATAGCCTGTAGGTCATTCCAATAAATTCACATATCTGTATAGAAATGTATGTAAATATAGCTATATATATATATATATATAGCTTATATATATGTCTATTCATATAGTAATCTACATAAATATATTGATATGTCTATATATATTTAGGAATTTGTATACTTATAAAAATAAATATATAGAGAAATCTATATATAAAAGAGTATATATCCCTATATAGAGATAAATACATATAGAAATTTTGAGAGAAAGAGAGAGATTCATTTTATAATTTAAGCATATATATACATTATAAATGTCACTTGTCTTGGATTTTAGCTTAAGACTCATTTAAAAACAACCTCTATAAACTATGTAAGACCATAAAAATTTTATATTTCAAAAAAGAAAGAAGCTGAAAAATTGAGAGCTATGTATGTTGTGCTCATACAATATGGTTGATATTTTGAGATTATATGCAACAAAGCAAGAAGCTGAGATGACATTTGTTTTCTTGTTCAAGACATGGAACTAGCTCAGCCCCACGGTGAGCGGTTATTTTAAAATTATTAATATCTAGCTCACGTAAATTCTTTCTTAAAGAGTATAATTTCAGATTGTATAATGTTAGGAAGTGGATGGATTTATAAAGATAGTAATAGTGTTGCTTGTCATTGTCATATATCAACAAATCTCTCAGTGATGAGCAAAAGTCATAAGCCTTATGGAATCTGAACTCTTTCGAGAACTCGATGAATTCTAATGTGTTCTTGTCATAGGAAAACACTATGAATCACAAAACTTAATAAGTTCACCAATCCCTAGACCTTGGGTCAATGGGTTCTAAACTAAGATTCAGTAGTAGAATATGTTAACATTAAAATGGACCTGTATTCCATCCCCCAAAGCTATCAAATGTGAATGATACATTTTTATTCAAATAAATATTTGAAAACTAAGGGAATTAACATATTTTATTTAATAATTTTATTATCTAATCATATGACTTTTAAAGTAGTGCAAATACCTACATACACTAGTTATATTACATCCATCAATTTTTGTTAAAATATTGTTTAAAATGAGATTTAAATTTTAGTCTTTTTATTTATGAAGACTTTTCCACATGCCCCTGAAAATGTGAGTACATAGACCTATTCTTATGCATGATCTGCACCAGGCTCTACTCCCTGAAGAAAGCAATTCTATAATTCTCTAAAATGACCATGCATTGCAACAGCTGAAGGATGACACAAAGGGGGAAAAAGTGCTAGCAACCTTGCTAATTATTTTTTCTCTCTTGAATAAGAATGCCAAGGTTTACATTGCTAAGACTTAACTAGAAAGTTCAGTAATTTATTTAGCATATTAAATCCTCTCAGCTAATTATATAAATAAACAACTGCTTTCCATTTTCAATATTCCAATTCTTAACAAAACACAGAATTTAAGATAATTTTGAATTTTACCTTAAGAATAAAAGCAGACCTGGAGCAATAATAAAACATATGAAATATGAAGCCTGCTCTGTAGCAAACAGTCCTCTACTTGTCATACAAAGTCAACAATACAAGGGAATGTTCAAATAGAATCAGCACAATAAAGGTATTGGTAATGAGGTCATTAAACATGTATGCTAGACAGTGAGAATGTGATTTCTATAGCCAAAGACATTGACAGCAGCTAAGATCACAATTGTGAACTGCAATAATTGAATCAATGTGTTGGAGGAATAACACAGAGTTTCTAAATTATTGCTATACCCAACATATACAATGATTTTCCATCCTTGAATGTATATTAGAATAATGATATGTCACTGTGATTTAATTAGGTAAAAATAATGTTCAAATCCTACCTTTGTGAATATCTAGGGAAAAGGATAATGATAATATAGTCATTTTTATTTGCTTTGCTATTCTATCTTATGTATGATGATCTGTAAGGAGGTTGCTATTTATATGCCATTCTTCTATAAAGGAAATTGTTCATCTGTAATTACAGTTATATAGCAAAGGATTTTCTTATTGAATTTTTTTCTCAGTGGAATTAATTTCTTTATTGACAAAAGAAGTGAAAACTGGCATGCAGACTCTAGTATAAAAGGTATATTTGGCTGTGTGCTTCTATTATTTGCTATAATCTGGACTCAACCAGAATACTAACAGTTTTTGGCTTTTGAAACAAAAAATACATTTTCCAATGGAAAAGTAAGTGACTATTATAAATAATCCAGAAAGTTCATTCTGAAATTTAGTTAGATAGTCAACTTGAAAATTATTCTGAGGAAATACAAAAAAAGGAATGTGTATACTTGGGCCTGGCATGGTGGTATGCACCTTTGATTCCAAGATTAGGAAAGCAAAGACAGGTGGGTCTTTGTGAGTTCCAGGTCATCCCACTCTACATAGTAGTTTCCAGGCAAAAGTTACAGGAAAGCCTGGTCAACATAATAAATTTCAGGCCTACTAGAGCTACATACATAGACCTGTCTTAAGAAGAAAGGAGAAAGGGAGAGAGAGATGCATTTGGCACAGTTAATTATTGGTGTTCATAGTTTCAAAGGATTCACGTATACTCAGAGACCTAGTTTCATCACCATTGTTTCCACTTTTTGATGTGGAAATGTCTTTCTATATGCTGTAAATATCAATCTTTAAATAAAAGACTGTTTAGCCATGACAGGAACCATAGAAGAAGTAGGTATAAAATCAAAATATTTTAAAAAATGACAAAGTCAAATCAAATCAAATCAACCCAGGCCCCCCCAAAAAAAAACTTATAAAAAACACAAATGAGCCACAGGGCACGTGACAGGACAGATTAATAAAGATAGTTGAGTTTGAAAGAGCTAACTAGCAATGTGCCTAAGCCATAGGCCAAACAACATAAATGTAATGTAAACATCTAAATAATTTTAAAAAGAAATAATGGCAGGCAACTAAATACTCTAAAACAACAAGTCCATATATAAGTCTAAACTTCTGACAGCCAAGCCAAAAACCTTATTATAACAGATAATATAAACTTCTAAGTCATTTTGGGGAGGCCTAATGATCTGAGACCGCAGGTTTGTGGATCTAGACCTCTGGCCACCCAGGACCAAAAAACATTATTGCAACAGTTTTTGCTCTACATCTCAGAAATGAAGACAATGAATGTAAGATGCTGGCTGAATGGACACAGATGACCCAAGTAACGGGTAATTCTTTGATAAAAAAAGAAAAAAAGTCTGCCAAGGTGTATGTATGAATTATGTATGTAATGAAGTCTTCATGAAGGGTTAATTTTATGACTTTGAGATAGACTCCACACCACTTTCAAGGTAGAGTGGTGAGGTTCAAGTATACACTTGTAAACATCAGGCAGACAAACTATAACATTACTTTTAAGTAATCCAGCTCTGTAAAAGTCCATGGGGTTTAGCAATGATTGGATCCTATAACAAACAATGCATATGTTAGCATATCTAATTATAGTTATATATGCTAAATAAGTAAATAAATATGCATAGTATTATGAGCCAGTTGAAGGGCATCACTTTACACAATACAGAATCTGAAAGAACAGTATCTTCAAACTGCTGAAAGTTAGCTCTTCTTTTGTCCTGACATCAGAGTGGATGCTTATCTGTTTATTACTCTAGTTTCCTAAGATGGATGAAGATCAGCCTGTTTGTAATCATGTGAATTTACTCCTGCATCATGACAGGGATTCTCTGAGTTATTTGAAGTGACAAGGGTAATAATTTAGCAATGACTTTTCACTGTCTGTTAAAGGAAAAGATGGCACTGATGTCACATGATTCAGATATGATAGAGGTGCATACTTTTGAAGGCTGTGACAGAAAAGGTCTCATAATAAATTCAAAAGCCAGCACTGATGCACTACGTTTGGCTATATATTAGCGGTACTAATTTGTTATTACTATGATATGTCTTAGCCTTTGTGTAATTCTGAGATACTTCAGCATATAATATCATGTATTTTTTACCATCCTGACAATTAGTAGCAAATATTAAAAGTTCATTTTGCTTGTTTATTCAAATGAAGTTATGGTAAATGAATTTCAGTTTAATTTTTTTCAGAAGAATTAAAGCCAATTATGAAAAACTATGTCTCCGTTTAATTATTTTTCTTCATGGAAATTAAAACTACAGCAAATTTTCTCAAGAGGAGTGGTTCAGAGTAGTAAGTGGGAAAGAAAGTGGTACTGAACCACCTAAAATATCTTGTCTGTTGAGTTGTATATAGAAATAATCTAATTTCCCCACAGTTATTCAGATCGATTTAAACATTTACTCTGAAAATACTCAATGATATAACTCTAATTCTTATTCTCCTAAAATCATGAATAAGTAACAGTAAACAGGAGATTTATTCCCTCTGAAAATCTGCTTCTTGCCAATGTTAGCTCTGAGGACATGGGAGTATTTTAAAAGCAATACACACCATATTCTTCTCAAAAATCACTCTTCTTATAAAGCACAGAATATGTTATGATCCAGTCATTCCCCAAAAACAGTCGCTATAAACTCAGATAATAGAAAGGATACAGAATATATGGTTAGATGTTAAAAAGCATTCCATTCATGTAAACTTCACCATACCATTATAGTGGTATCTGGTTCACTCTGGAGCCAGATAATCTTCTACTGAGAATTCTTAAGTCTTTTTAACTCTCCCTCCACTAGTTCCTTCTATGATCTAGACCTTTACAAATAGGATTATAGGATAAACTTCTTGTGTTACCATGTCATTGTATAAATTGATGGCTCATACTTTTTTAAATTTTAAATCTTATTGAAAATAAATTATTTTCTCATATAATATGTCCTGACAATGGTTTCCCCCACCTCAAGTCCTCCAAGTTCATCTCCATGCTCTTCACTGAATTTACTCCCTCTTTATCTCTCAATGGAAAAGAACAGGCATCTATAAGATAATAATAAAATATAACAAAATAAACTAAGATAGAAAACTATCACATAAAATTTAGACAAGACAAATCAACAGGAAAACAGCCCAAAAGAAGGCACAAGAATCAGAGAACCACTTACTCACATACTCAAGAATCCTATAAAACACTAAACTGTAATAATATATACCCAAATGCCATGGTGCAGACCTGTGCCTACTGCTTCTGTCTGGGGGGGGGGTGTAAATAAGCTCTGCTTAGTGGAACTAGAGGGCTTTGTTTTCTTGATGTCCTTCATCCCTTACAGTGCTTACACCCTGCCTTTTCTTTGATGGATTCCCTGGGATTTGATGGAGACATCTCATGTAGTACTGAGTGTCTTCTCTCTCTCTCTCTCTTTCTCTCTCTCTTTCTCCCCCTCTCCCTCCTTCTCCATTTTTTTTCTCTCTGAGAACATCTGGCTGTAAGTCTCCATATTTGTTACCACATGCTACATATGAAGCCACTCTGATGAGGGCTGAATAAGGCAGTGATAAAAGAATAAATCAAAAACATTAGGAGTCATTTTATTGGAGCATTTTGTTTTAAAGTCAGTAGTATTTGGTTTTATCCTACTCTAAGTCCCCGAACTATCTAGTCTCTGGTTCTTGGTCTCCCAAGTAGTGCTGGGTATGAATCCATTTTGTAGATTAGGTCTTAAGGCAAATCACACAAGCTTGGTACCACCATTGCCCTAGCATATTTTGCAAGCAAGACATCATCATAGATCACATCTTATGGCTTATTTGGCAATTATATTTTTCCTTTTGAAACTTAGAAGGTACCTTCCTATACCAAAGACAATGAAATGTATGAGTGAAGGCTCTGTGTAGACACCAGATCAACTTCTTTATGTTCGATTAGTTGTGTAAGTGTTGTCTTCAGCAATGGGGCTTACTTTCAGATTATAGAAAGCAATCTATAGTCTTGGCAATAGCCTAGTTTGTTTGAAGATATCCCCAGAACACCTTCTGTAGACAACTCAATTAAATCCCACTACTAAAAGCTTTTGTCCTGACAAGAAATGGTCAGTTGGGACTCTGTCTCCCCATATTTTAGCAATGTAATTTACATCA